>CATOUR010000035.1:1800000-2080000 GCA_951848785.1 Callosobruchus maculatus
TACAAATTTTGAATATACCTTCTATTTGTTTACTAAAATTTATTTATTTTGATTTTGCTTAACAAATAACTAAAATATAAGGCCATAATAGTACTTGATTGAGTCAGAACACTGGATTAACGAGATAATATAGGTCATGTGTGCTGAGGAAACAATTTTATAGACGTCATGCATAATTATCAAGCAGATCTATCAGGTAGGCTATGAAATATTAAACGACACGGTCCAAATAAAAAGATTCTTCATTCTTTCAAACGCATTAGTTTAGAGTGCCTCCGTTCTGGATATTGCTGTTCATAGTTGATATATTCTAGAGGCAAGTAGGCAATTTCTCAAAGATTCTCCTAAATACCCTCAATGGAAAAATTAATTTTTAAAGCTCGTTTTTCGCATAGTACGGAACTGTTGAGCAGGTTATGAAAACCGTCAAATTTTTCAAAGCATACCTGATAAATCTGCTTGATAATTATGCATCACGCCTACAAAACTGTTTCCTCGGCATACTTGACTTTATTATCTCGATGGTTCAGGGTTTTGAGTTCATCAAATACTATCATGACCTTATAATTTAGTTGTTCGTTAAATAAAAAACAAATTCGATAGTACTTCCTCAAGATAAATAAATTTCAGTACAAAAATAGAAGCTATATTTTAAATTTACCGAAAAATCGAAATATCTCGGAAACTGATGGACGTAGTGCTATACAAAGATAAAAGAGCATATTAAAAGCAATTCTTTGGTATAATAAATTATTGGGGGTTACATTTGAAAAAAAAAGAGAAAATCTGTATTGTTTGGATTGCTGCAACACACATTACACAATCACACTGTGGCAACACTGTGAGAAAGAACGTTGACCGTTGACGACGGTTGACTCGGCCAGTTCGCCATTGGGTTTCAAACAGAACAGGTTAAGTGCACACACACGAATACAAATTCACTCATAAAAGTTGCAATGCAAAGGCAATTTCGGGCATACTCTCTCAATCTCTCACATCTCAACAAGGTCATACACGCAATTGTACAAACAAGGAATAAAGTGAAAGGTGATTCATCCAGAAAAGGTGTTTTATTGTGAAGCTGGGGGCAAGGAAGACGCACACGCACAACACAGAAGGGAAAAGGCAAAACTACAAGTTACAGTCCATTCACTACGCTACACACTAACTCGAAGGAAAATAAGCAAAATCCCCCACATGTATTTTGCATTCTAAATCACCCTGTATACGAATATGCGTCGGGGGCCTTTTTTATAGCCGATTTTGAAACTAGATGATATTTTTTATCCATGCGTGTAAAAAATATGATTTTTGATTCATCACTTTTGGATGTACAGTACGTTCATTTGACAGCGATTTAGAGATAAAAATTGTCATAACTTTTGAAATACCCTGTATAATGTAAAAGTACTCTATATTGGAAGAACGGAAATAATTAGTAGAATTTGAATATAGAATAATATATAGGGTGTCTCATTTAAAAAATGCATGTATGCATCACCACGTAGTTATGGGTCAACCTGTATAAATCAAAATATTTTCTGAGCAAGGAGCATATCCGTGGCTACAACTTTTATATACAACTTTTTTCGCTATCTTCTACAGTAGTGGAGTGATCGACCGAGCCGGTACTAAAAACTCACCCTGTATGTCATCCGCGACATTGTATTATAAGATTATTCAAATTCGAATTAAAAAAACAATTGCTACGCCTCTCACTTTCATGTCATCCACCATATTGTTCGCGCCGGTACATCATCAAGCATATGACTTCACTTTTATCTTCTTACGTGAAATGGGCTCTGGCTCACAAGAACTCTATACCCGAATCACATTTCATTTACGCCGCGTTAAAACAAAGTCGGGCGCTGGGTAGCAGGCCAGTGGCCTAATGCTCCTATAGGTATTATGTTCTTATGTTGAGAGGTCATTTATGGCCTAAAAAAGTGTTATTCAATGCACTGTGAGAGCGTTTTCAGTAGCTCAATGCAAAACATGTTCATTTGTAGCTGCAAAGCTCGTTTTTTTCATAGCCACTATATGGTGGTGCTGAGAGCATTTTATATTATAATAGCTTATACTAACCTGCGGACGTCTGTGATTGACCGTTGACGAAGAAGCAGCATCTACGTCAGTAGCCGCCTCCACCAACGGTCTGGCGAGCTGTTGAACCCGCTGGGCCTTCCGTCTCAGGCCGCGTACTTCGGCCAACAGCGCCTCGTACTGAGACACTGGTAATGACATGTTGCAACGACAGACGAGATCACCACTACATAGGGAAGAAGTGGTGATTTGCCATGGTGATACTGAAAAGAAGAAGTAAACAGTTGAAGTACAGTAGCCAATGTGCCCACCTATTCCTACAGCCGAAAACATATGCTTGTTTTCCAAGCATTTCAAGTTGTTGACGTAACACATCTTGAAAACAGCATAAATGTTTGAATAATTATGAGCACAATGTCCGAATAAAAAATAATAGCGTCAAGTGCCTTAATTCATCACTTCCCATAAGTTCATAGGAACAACTATTGGACACTATCTGAATAATAAAATGTTGGTAAATAAATGTAAGTCTACATAGGATGTCTTGACATGAGACTCTTAATTCAACGAACATCACTGAGATGTTTTCCGTTTCCCAGCAATACCAGAGACGCCGGAAAGGTAAATAGGCATGCATACAAGAGTACAGGTTTTCAAGCAAGCAGCATTATTTGCCATTTGCAACGATAGACGGGAAGGGCTACCGACACATGAGCGTCCGTTTAAAGCTTGTGGTGATCCGGAACGCGCTTCTGGCTGCCAGACCTTAGAACGCACCTTTAGCGGTCACGTGACTGAAGATGGACATTGACGGCATCGACGGATGATTTATAAAAAATTGTAAGATCTGAGTATGAGTGTAATTAGTCGATGAAGTTAAGTAATGTATTTGATTATTACTACATCATATATTGTTCAGATTTTGATATTTGTCAGATCATGAGTGACTTTTCATAGAGCAAATAGTTCCATGTTCATTTTCAATCTCAGCTAAAGATACAGTTCTGTGATTCCTTTTATTTTTTATTTTTCACTTGGAGATGGGTTGTCATGGGTTTGTTTATTTATTACGGGCGGGATTGTTTTTGGAAAGAGGAAGAGTTCAGACACCAAAATTTAAACAAGGCATTTTTGAGTCTTTTTCACGAATATCTGCAGGTATGTTGTCTTTTGAGTTTGTTTTAGTAACTAATGTGGTCTGGCTGCAATATTTAAAGTGTTTGTCAACGTATACTATAAATCCGGCTGTTATATGGCGTTGGGTCTCTGATTTACGTCTACTCTAGGTATTAGGTCCTGAGAGATTGCAGACTGGTGGTGAGCAGAGACAACTTTGTCCTATTTGGGTGTATCTATTTCAACCTTTACTGATCCTCTTTATTTATTTACGATATCTATTTTATGGTTGTGAAAACCGTGGCGACTGGCCGGGATGACCTAATCACTTATCGAAGGTGGTAAGTGGGTTGACTCACGTGTTTCACGAACTATACGGTTTCCTCTAACCAGACCGTTTATATTTTATTATTTATATTTATTTATTGATCTACAGGGTGTAACTTTTAAGGATGTCCACACCTATACCATCATGTAGATCTCGCTGAGCTGATCATTTTTCGATAAGCAACATGGGTTCGGAAACGAACCGTTTCGGAGATAAGGCTACCGAAAGTTATCCTTTCTGACCCCTGAAGTTAGGCAATTAATTCGACGCCCGAAGGGAGGGAAGTTACGACCTGCGCAACAATCATTACTGGGCATCGAAAGAAGCGAACTCTCATCAAAGGCATGTCCGTGGTTTCCAGAAAAAATTCACGGTGAATCTGTGGGCTGGTCTGATTGAGGACCAATTAATTGGCCCGAACATGCTCCCAGCGTGACTCAACGCCGACAACTACATCGTGTTCCTCCAGGATGTCCTTCCAGGTCTGCTTGAAAATGTTCCTCTTCAGCTCCGAAGAGGAACGTGGTTTCAGCACGATGGAGCTCCAGCCCACTACGGAGCGCAAGTCCGGGCTCATCTTGATGCAGCTTTTCCAAGGCGTTGGATCGGCCGGGGTGGTCCAGTAACGTGGCCGGCGCGGTCTCCGGATCTCAATCCCCTGGATTTTTTCCTGTGGGGTCACCTGGAAGCATTCCTCTACCAAGGAGGTGTACCGCACGCAGCGGAAGAGCTGATTGCATGCACCATTGCAGCAGCTGGAGGCGTCAGGGAGCAGTCACAGATAATCAACGCTGCCACTGCATCGGTGATCCATCGAGCCAGATTATGCGTGCAAGAAGGTGGTGGCCACGTGGAGCCTCTCCTTCACTGATTTTTGACTGATCTCGGTGTTTTTCGTAGTTATTTTTTTGCAATGTTTTTTTGTTTTGTTTGTTTGGTTTACTTTTGACATTTTGGCGAGGACGATTAAATGTTTTAAATGTTGACAACCCGAATCTGTCTTAGCAGCTGATCCGTAACCCCCTCTCTCCTCTGCCAATTACGAGGCGTTGAATGAATTGCCTAACTTCAAGCGTCAGAAAGGATAACTTTCGGTAGCGTTATCTCCGTAACGGTTTGTTTTTGGACCCATGTTGCTTATCGAAAAATGATCAGCTCAGCGAGATCTACATGGTGGTATAGGTGTGGACATCCTTAAAAGTTACACCCTGTATTTATATGCTTATATACCATGCTTGCTATGCTGCTATGCTTGTTATATTATGCTTACATTTTAGATATCCTATTCCAATTACATCCTTTATTTACTCCTTTATGTGTTGGTTATATTTATTTATTTATATATGCTGATATTTTACATTTTTCCACATCCTATCCATATTTCTCTCCCTGACGTTGAACAGAGACCTAGCCCACCATGTTATTATTATCAAAAAACAAAAAGTGCAGCCCGGGCTCCGACACACCGAGCTGCTGTTCCATTACCCAATGACTACTCCTCACACCGTGAGGTGAGCAATCATTGGGTCCGCGAATCGTGCGCCCTAAGTAGACGAAGGGACCCAAGGATGACTGCCTTCTGCATTCTGGCGGCTAAGATGTGCGCCGCCGCACGGCACACCGGTATTTTGCGCAGTGCAGAGAGCAGCGTATTCCTCATTCCACCTAGGGATCCAATGACCATAACCAGCAGACTTACAGTGTAGTCTGGCCAGAGCCTGCGAAGTTGTCCGAGCAACTCCTGATATTTGGTCCGCTTTTCCTCCTCCTTAGAGACGATGTTCACTTCGGCAGGCGCCGAAAACTCAATAACGAACATCGTCTTCTGTTGGTGGTCGAGGAGGACTATGTCGGGCTTGTTTGCCTGTACAAGCTCGAGCGTGGGGAACGAGTAGTTCCAGTAAATCCGGCATCTCTCGTTCTCCACAACGGACTCTATATCCCCTGGAGCGTATGGCAGCACCGGTGTCTCATCGATACCGTATGAATGCCTTAAATGATAGTAGAGCACTCGTAGAGCCGCGTTGTGCCGATGGACGTAAGCCGTCCCAGCGTACGTCTTACACGCCGACAAGAGATGCATAAGCGTCTCTGGCGCCTGTCGGCAAGCTCTACAATGGGTGTCGGGTACATCTACATCCATAGCCCTTCTACGGTATACCAAGGTGTTGAAGACACCGTCTTGGCAAGCCATTATAAAGCCCTCAGTCTCCGACTTCAACCCACTAGACCTTAGGAAAGAGAAGGTCAACTGCTCAGACAAGCCATGCTCTTCTAGATGTAGAAGATTCCATGCATTGGCTTATCTTTATGAAGTCTTAAGAGGAAGTCGACTTCGGCAGTTTTAATGTGGGCTTTTAATTCTGCGGGAGCAAGTTCCGTAATGGACTGCTGACACCTCCGCTTGAAGTCGAGTGTGAGGCTGAGCTCCTCGGCTGCTCGTTTCGCTGCGCTAAAAAGAAAGGCTCCTTTTCCCGCATTCTCGTGCTCTCGCACGAAGCGGATCAGGGGATCGGTGCTGTTCGTTACATAGCAGGCAGTGGCCAGTACTACTCTGTTGTGCAGACGCTCCAAACTCAATAGTCCACGCCCTCCCAGGTGTCGCGGGAGGTATATTCGCGGGACAGAGGACTTAGGATGCAGGCTTCTCTCCATATTCATCCTTTTGCTGGTCTTCGTGTCGATTTCCTTCAGCTCGTTCACTTTCCAGTGTATAGCACCAAAGGTGTATAATAACAATGGGACCGCAAGCATGTTTGTGGCAGCGACTTTGTTCTTGCCGGACAGTTCTGACGACCAGATCTGCCGGAGTCGGTGCAAATACTTGCGGCGGAGACACTCTTTAACCAATGTTGCCTCTTGGACATGACGCTGCGCCACTCCAAGGTAGGTATAAGTATCTCCGGCATGCAGTTGTCGCAAGATGCTCCCATCAACGAGCTGTTCCTCATCTCCACTATCTCCGCTTCGTCCTTTCTTGAGATGAACCAATGCACATTTGTCTGTCCCGAACTCCATTCCGATAGCATGACTGTACTCCTGCACCACCCTCAGCGATTGTTGTAGTTCGCGTTGGCCGGAGGCATAAAGTTTTAGGTCATCCATATAAAACAGATGGGTGACCTTGTGCCTCCGGTTATTGGGCGTGCCACAGCTGTATCCTTTAGTATTTCTCAGCGCTATGGACAGAGGCAAAAGTGAGATGCAAAAGAGCAAGGGACTCAAGGGGTCTCCTTGGAAGACACCTCTTTTCAATGACACCAACCTTGTCTGAACCCGAGTTTCACCTGATGTTATAGTGAACCGGGTCTTCCAGAGTGGCATCAGTTGTTTGATGCATCCCACTATCTGATTATCCACCGAAAGACATTCCAACAGCCGCACAATGAGCTCATGAGACGTGCTGTCGAATGCCTTGCGATAGTCAATCCAGGCCATAGAAAGGTTTCGCTTGTACTGCACGGAGTCCTGCGTGACACATCGGTCAATCAACAAGTTCTCCTTGCAGCCAGCTACTCCTTTCTTTGACCCTCTCTGTTCATACACGTCGAGAAATACAGGATTCACAGCTTGAAGGAGACGCATGTACAAGATTCTGGTGAAGAGCTTGTAACATGCGTTCAGACATGTTATTGGCCTGTAGTTTTTGGGATTATTATTATTTATCATTTAGACTGTGAATTTTTATAACCATTACTTTATTATACAAATATCAATATAAATAATTCACCAGTAAAATATATGAAATACAAAGCACTCGTGATTTAATAAATACAAGAATCAAGTAATAAAAAACATATCATAAACACTCAGCACTCATGATTAATAAATATAAAACAAATGTTAAGAAACAAATAAAAAAAAAACAATATCATAACATTTCTGTTTTGATTTCATTCTCTCTGAGTTGGTACTCATGCATGCTAAAAGAATCTGATTATCACGGACACACACACACCATTGGGTTCTAAATTCCACCACTAGACGTCTTGATCACTTTGGCTATTTCAAAATTTGGTATCGGTTTTGACAGTGACTTGTTGCTCACTACAAGCTTAAGCGAAAGAAACCTGCATACTGCATATCAGTATTTTGTTTGTGGATAAAGCACATTTTCCACAAAGATTTGTTCACGGGTCTGGTAGCTTGTAGAGCACCATATATTTAGCGTTTAAAGCATTTCTCCAGCTTTCAAAAACTACCAATTTATACCAATACATATAATAGTGCAGATGAGGCACTTTTTTTATTCTCAATTCAAAATATATACAGAAAGAAATAGGAATAAGTCATGGTTTACCATATGTCTAAACAATTACACAATATAGTAAATTACCTAACAAAACTGGCAAAAGATAAGCAACAATGGTATACTAATTCAACGTATTGTCACGACGGCCTCTTTTTCTTCACCAAAGAATCAAACTGGACCTAACCTTCACCGTTTATATCTTTTAACCTTATCTCAACTAGAGCTCAACTCAACTCAACTACTCCCACGCTAGACGCTACTCGTGGCGCCTTATATACTTCATCGAACCATTCAGATGACATTCCAGAATGCCATCCGTCAGTCTCGAAAATTCCAGACGATTCGATGACGTTTACATCAAAAATCTAACCTAACATTTTGAACGAAACATCAACAACAATACAAATAAGCAATGCTATATACAAGATGTTACAGTATATTATGCTAAAATATGAGTTAGTTACTATAAATCTGCTTTAACATACAACAACAAAACTTTGATTCTAAATACATCGAACATAACTGCCAAAGTTTGAACAATCATAAATGAATCTGAAAATAAAAACATTACAGGACCTGGTACACCTACAACTGTGACCTATACAGGGTGTCCGGATATTCGACAGACAACGCTTGACAGGTGACTTCACATTTTTATGAACATTGAAATAGCAACATGAAGCTTGCTTAATTTTCAAGATACTGGATGTCAAAGTTTTACTTTTATTTTCGTTTTACTTCCCACACCGATAGGTGAGGGGAGTATTGTGATCGTGAAAATTTTAGATTTTGAGGTAATACGCTTTTTGGGCGTTTTCTACATAACGAAAATCCATATCTGTCTGTTGACGGTTTTCTAACGTCGTAATCTCAGTTACCGCTGCATGGATTGTAGTGAAATTTGGGTGGGCGATATGTTGTGGGGTCGTAGTAGGAAATGTTTGGTAATCGTTCTACGGGGGGCGGAGTAATTAGCAAAAAACTAAAAATTCCAAATATGCGTCAAACTTCGTTTTTAGGCTTTTTAGGGGTTCCTGATCTTTTTCTACATTTCTTTGGGTGGGAGTGAAAGCTGAAAATTTTGTTGTATTCATAATGGGGCGTTCATTGCGTGTAAATGAAAAATCTAGCGCCATAACATACTTTTTTAAGGCCATCTGAACATTGCGTTGCTTATTATAGAAACCAAGGGGCTTGAAATTTGTGATGTATACATACGAGTATTGTTTTAGATTGTTCTATATTGCGTAACGCGGAAATTATTGGGATTGATTTTGATGAAATTTTGACACAGTATTACTACCGCGGCGAGGATGGAAAACGCGTATGTTTTGAAGAAATCGTGTCAGTGCGCGCAGCAATAATAAAAAAAACTAAAAATATAAAAACAACTCAAACTTTGTTTTTAGGAACAGTTTGGAGGCTCCTGATCGTTTCGCATCGTCCAGTTGAAGCATGCAGAATAAAAACTATGACGTCCTAGTTCCTAAGGAGGGACACGCACGAAACTATTACGAGAGTTTTTGTGTTGGTTGTTTTTTTGCGGGCGGGTGGGCGATGATTTGGTTGCAAGGGGATTTCAGATTATAGCTTCATGCAATGGGAAAATAATAAAATGGTATCATGATTATGTGCGGGAAGTACAGAGTCAATCAACTTGACACCATTTTTTTCTCAATTGTTCCGCAATAAAATGACAGAACGATCTAAAGTTACGTATCGGGGGTTTTTTTAAGGCGAGAAATCCAAATTCAACCACGGTTTTGCTACTATGAATACAGGATGCCACCTACCGCACATCAAACTCTTTTAAATTAACAAAACTTTTCTTCGGTTTGGTGCATCAATGTGAATTTTAAAAAAATCGTTTCCGCAATATGTTTTACGTAAAAAAGGTACACTTTGTTTAAGTCGCTACAGGTAACCGTTTTCGAGGTAACCGTTTTCGAGATAACCTTTATTGAATTTTCCCGGGCACCCCAATTAGTTGTAAACTGTGATCGAAAGAATTATCTGTAGTCTCGAACGAATAATATTAGATCAAAAAACATGTTTCAAGCATATCTAATTTTCAAATAGGTGGTGTTGAAGTTTAAAAATACTTACTTACTACTTATAAAAATATGGCCTCTATATTCATTGGTGCGGAAATGTCGATAATTCAGTCGCATGGGAAATTTCAATGAAAGTTATCTCAAAAACGGTTACCCCTAGGGACTTTCACGTAAGACATATCGAGGAAACGATTTTTTGATACTCACACTAATGCACCAAAACAAAAACAAGTTTTGATAATGTAAATAACTTCAATGTGCCGTAGGTGGCGCCCTCTATTCGTGACAGAAAAACCGTTGTTGAATTTGGATTTCTCGTCCTAAAAAAACCCGCGATACGTAATTCTAGATCTTTGTGCCAATTTATTGCGGAATAATTGAGAAAAAATGAAAATAAAAAAACTTTGACAACCTGTATATAATGGTAACATGATAGTAAGAGTGAGTGATATTACCAGTTGTTTCTTTCTTCATATATACATTAAAACTCAAACTAAATAGGCTTATTCAATACATTAGTAACAGCGAACTGATGATTTAACTCTATCATGGCCGACTTTACTCACTAGGCCGGAGCATGAAATATGGCAACACTGAATCAGCGGGCCGGGTTTTTATTTGAGGTTAAGTCATGTGTATTCTTCCAGAGCAGAAAATATGACTGGAAGGTGATTTCTAATGTGTTTCTAATTATTTACCTGCACAAACGAAACTATAAAGATAAAAATATGCCTGCAAAGTGTGTAGTACCAGGTTGCACTAGCAATTAGTGCTTCCAATGGAGGACATAAACAGAAGTGGGTGAAGGGTATTCCTCATAAGGGCTGGTTATATTTATAAGAATAAAGACAATAATTACAAACATTTTAAAGGATAAGACCTGTTTTAAACCACAATGTGGTACCTACAATGTTTTCTGGACCTCCCAAATATCACAGAAAAAGAAAGTTAATAGAACTCATCTGGGCATGCATCTGGGCATACCTATGAAAAGATTTGATAGTGAAAGGGAATACAAAACCAGCCAGAATGGCTTCAAAGTGAACTAATAGTGAATTTTTCTAGCTCAAGTTAAAATTTACAAAGTAAATTGAGTGTTCATTAGCAATTGTGCTTCCAATAAGGGACATAAACAGAAGTGGGTGAACGGTATTCCTCGTATGGGCTGGTTATATTTATAAGAATAAAGACAATACTTTACAAACATTTCAAAGGATAAGACATATTTTAGAGCACAATGTGGTACCTACAATGTTTTCTGGACCTCCCAAATATCACAGAAAAAGACAGTTAATAGAACTCATCTGGGCATACCTACGAAAAGATTTGATATTGAAAGGGAATCAAGACCAGCAAGAATGGCTTCAAAGTGACCTAATAGTAAATTTTTCTAGCTCAAGTTAAAATTTACAAAGTAAATTGAGTGTTCATTAGCAATTGTGCTTCCAATAAGGGACATAGACAGAAGTGGGTGAACGGTATTCCTCATAAGGGCTGGTTATATTTATAAGAATAAAGACAATACTTTACAAACATTTTAAAGGATAAGACCTATTTTAAACCACAATGTGGTACCTACAATGTTTTCTCGACCTCCCAAATATCACAGAAAAAGAAAGTTAATAGAACTCATCTGGGCATGCATCTGGGCATACCTACGAAAAGATTTGATAGTGAAAGGGAATACAAAACCAGCAAGAATGGCTTCAAAGTGAACTAATAGTGAATTTTTCTAGCTCAAGTTAAAATTTACAAAGTAAATTGAGTGTTCATTAGCAATTGTGCTTCCAATAAGGGACATAAACAGAAGTGGGTGAACGGTATTCCTCGTATGGGCTGGTTATATTTATAAGAATAAAGACAATACTTTACAAACATTTCAAAGGATAAGACCTATTTTAGAGCACAATGTGGTACCTACAATGTTTTCTGGACCTCCCAAATATCACAGAAAAAGACAGTTAATAGAACTCATCTGGGCATACCTACGAAAAGATTTGATATTGAAAGGGAATCAAGACCAGCAAGAATGGCTTCAAAGTGACCTAATAGTAAATTTTTCTAGCTCAAGTTAAAATTTACAAAGTAAATTGAGTGTTCATTAGCAATTGTGCTTCCAATAAGGGACATAAACAGAAGTGGGTGAACGGTATTCCTCGTATGGGCTGGTTATATTTATAAGAATAAAGACAATACTTTACAAACATTTCAAAGGATAAGACCTATTTTAGAGCACAATGTGGTACCTACAATGTTTTCTGGACCTCCCAAATATCACAGAAAAATACAGTTAATAGAACTCATCTGGGCAAGCCAACGAGGGCATGCATCTGGGCATACCTACGAAAAGATTTTATAGTGAAAGGGAATCAAGACCAGCAAGAATGGCTTCACAGTGACCTAATAGTGAATTTTTCTAGCTCAAGTGACAATTTACAAAGTAGTAGTAGTAGTAGTAGTAGTAGTAGTAGTAGTGTTCATTTAAGTGGAAGTGGAAGTGGCAGCAGGAAACAGGTTCCGTTTTTATTTTTATTTTGTAGTGTCTGACTATGATGAACCAGACATCAGATGTAAGTGGTATTAGTAGTAGTAGTTCTAAAAAGCATTTTTTTCTTAATTTATTAGCCCAAATGAACTCTAATACATATAAAATGTAATAATTATTCTGAAACTATAGGCCCACTATTTGACAGATAAGCCACGTTGCCACATCTAAGGCTCCGGCCTAGTGTAGAGTCGGCCATGACTCTATGCATACCACAAAAAAATGTTGTCTAATATTGCAAATTGCAAGGGATGCTACTGTAAACCATTTCCAAAACTATTATATATTTCCTAGTAACATTGTAGCTGCAGTTTCTTAATTTAGTAGTGTGCCATTTGTATGAATAATAACATTCATTTACTTGTCAAAAACTTGGCCCGACCAAGATCTTACTGATTCTGCAATATCCATCCCCGGATACAGTGTCTTCAGGATGTCTCTCTGACTCTTAACACCTGGGTATTGCGGTGTATGTACCTATCTATGTCAAAGAGAAAGTGATCTCAAATTTCTCTATTACTAGTTTTTCTACACAGCTTCATGGTATCGATAATTTGTTCTTAAAAATCGCTAGCGTCAACTTTCAGTTAATTTTGGGTTGCATATATAGACCATGCCCTTCTGTTTCTGATACTGACTTGTGCAAATATATCGAAGAGCTTTCCGCACAAACAAATAATTAGAGGTTAAACGACTTACCTGTAAGGAAGTTCAATCCTCAATTATACGAGAGAGCCCCGTCCGAAGAGATCACCCTGTACTTCATTCCCCGCTTGTGGTGTATTGTTTACAGCAAAAAAGTGGCCCCCCTCCCCGTCATCCCCTGTGCTCCGCTGTGTTGGTCAGTCATTATATTTCTACTCAGATCGTGCACTTTGGGCTTGGGGGAGGGAGGGTGTGATCTCTTCGGACGGGGCTCTCTCATATAATTGAGGATTGAACTTCCTTACAGGTAAGTCGTTTAAACTCCAATTATACTTCGAGAGCCCCGTCCTCAAGATCACCCTATAGATGTTTAAAGATGGTTTCACGATCTGTGTATAATGGAGACATTAGAAAAAAACAAACGTGGGCCTCATATAATTATTTAATGCTATTAGGCAGGAATACAATATAAATGAAACTTTTTAACATAAGACTTGAAATTTCAATAGTCACCCTTCAAATTCACCTTCATCTCTCTTATATAAATAATATATACACATAACTATATTATACGTATATATATACATACAATTTTATTGATTTGTTGGTATAACAATTCATTTCCCATTTTTGTGTATGAGCGATTTCGCAAAGTCTAGATCGTCAGATATTGGCCTGTTATAAAATGTGACAAACACATTTGACCTGTCACTCCACCCTGCGGTACGTCAAATCGGTTCAATATTTAGGCCTCTCCTAAAGGCCGCAGAAGTGGAGGCGTGTCGAGTACTATGTGCTTTAAACACAGATCACCCCCCAACGTTAAACCTTTTTTAATCCATTTGGATACGGTTTGTTGTGTGGCTGGGTGGTGAGGTTTTTTGGTAGTAATTAAATGTTGATCATTATTTTGTCTTAAGGGTTTAGTAAACTCAATATAATAGTTTAATGTGGATGCAACACAGATATTAGGTCTCTCCCTGAAATAGGGTAGGACTATTTTTGGTTGGCATATTTTAGGTCCTGATGTTTTTATTATGTCTGTTATGTTAATTTCTATTTTATTTTCTAGATGTTTAATGTTACTTAATTTAATTTTTGTCAAGGTTTGAACGCGTTGACCTGTAGTGAGAGCCAGTAATATAACTATTGTAGTTTGTAAGTCAATTTTTCCAAGGACAGGATGTTTGAGGGATTTATTGACTCGAAATAATCCAACACAGGGTTTGGATTCCATGTTTCGTTGTACCTTGGGAAAACCGGCCTCAATCGAAATACACCTTTCATGAATCTTGTTACTGATGGGTGGTCTGTGGATTGTAGCAATGTGTTTATGGCCGATCGGTGCTGGTTTAGAGTGTTGTAATTTGAACCTTTTTCGAACTCGCTGTTTAAGAATTCAATGATTCTATTTGAATCGGTGGTAAACACGTTTTTGCCTCCACAAAAACCCCACCACTTTTTGTAGGTGATATTGTACTGTTTTATTGTATTTTCCGCTAGAGACGAAATTAATGTGTTTATGGCGGTTTCTGGAACTCCTCTTGATTTATGTGCTAACCTGAGAGTACTGATGCACCGAGGATAAGGCTCTTCCACAAAGGATGGGGCTTCCTGTAAGGTGAAAGTAATAGTAATTTATCGCTAGAAAAAATTATTGGGTTTGTTATTTGTAGGCTTTCCAGTACTGGAAACCAAGTTTGCGTTTTCCATAACGGATAAACTACAATTCCTTTTGCCTTCACAGCTACTATTTTTTTTTAAAACGCTTGGTAGAAGCGAGAATGGTGGAAATGCGTAGAAAAATATATTTTCCCAGTTAAGTGTAAAAGCATCTATAAAGGAAGATTGCGGATCTGGGTGCCAAGAGACAAAAACTGGGCATTTATTGTTTTGATAGGAAGCAAATAAGTCGATTTCGGGAGTGCCAAACATATCAGTTATTTTTTGAAAAGCGGTTTGATGAAGGCTGTATTCAGATTCTGTTGGAATTTGTCTTGAAGCCATGTCCGCACTGACGTTTTCGCGTGTATTAACGTATGAAGCAAAAATAATTATTTTGCGTCTTTCGCACCAATTCCAAATTTGTTCCGTGATGTCATTTAAATGAGGAAATCTAATGCTACCCATTCTATTTATATGTGATATGGCGGTTATATTATCGATTCTAAGTAGAACATTACAATTACTGTGATGCTTGGCAAATAATTTTAAACCATTTAAGACAGCTAGTAGCTCCAGGTAATTTATGTGATTTGTCTTCTCAGAAGAATTCCAAAATCCCCAAGCTGTTTGGTTATCACACGATGCCCCCCCACCCCGAATTACTGGCATCTGAAAATATTGTCAGTACGTATGGGGTGTCTAATAAACTAAGTTTACCTCTGGATAAGTTTTCTAACTACCAGGAAAAATCATCCTGTAAGTCATAACTGATTTTTAGTGTATCATCGTAGTTGCCGACACATCTTTTTAAGGCTTTGTATTTACAGTGTTCAAACTTTTTAATGTGGGCCCACCCATATGGCATGGCTGGACATACTGACACTAGGGTGCCTACGAACCTGGCAAATTCTCGAATTTTTATAGTTTTTTTGTTTTTTATTGAATTTATTATTTTAAGTAATTTTTCAGATTGCTCTGTTGGTATGGACATAGATATATTATTACTGTTAAATGTGGACCCTAGAAACGTCACTTCTTGTGAAGGTTCTAACTGACTTTTTTCCTTATTTATAAAGAAGCCTAGTGACGTAGGCAGTTGGATCGAATAATTGACATTATTATAGCAGTCTTGTTCGTTTTTGCCAAACAGTAAAATATCATATAGATAAAGCACCGAAAGAAACCCTAGTGACCTTAAATGGTTCATGATGGGTTTAAAGATTTTCGTGAAAATAAAAGGCGCAATGGACAATCCGAAAGCCATGCAAGTGAATTCATATAATTGATTGTTGTATTCAAATTTCAAAAATGTTCTACATTTCCTATGTATTGGCAAAACGAAGTAGGCATCTTTTAGGTCGATATTTGCCATGTAACAATCTTTGAAAATGATATTTTTTACAGAACGAAAATCTTCTAATTTAAAATTTTATTTATTTATTAATTTATTCTTTTATACCAGTGAATGCATAAAACATTATTGGCGGGTCAGGTCAACATATAACATACATGTACATATTTTGTATAATAACTTATTTCATAGTCCATGGATAAGTCGATTATGGTAAAGATCGCAATAAAAGTAAATATTCGTGCAGTGACACGGATTAAAAATAGTAAAACAAACAGCTAAAACTTAAGACACAGTTTAAATATAGTCAAACATTTGTTTGTTACTATGAATAAAATTTTCAAAAAAATGTTCTCTCACTCACTAAAAATGTACTTGTTACTGTAAATGTTAGAAACCATTATTAGTGCGCATAATAAATGATGATAGTATATAACCGGATAAAATAACATGAAAGAAGTAAATAACAAACATAGTAATACACATACATAACATGAACTTAGGCCTAACGCTTAGACTGTAAGGGCAAACAATAACTTTTAAATTCGTCTATATTATAAGGGTTTTAAGTATACATTTAATCTTCCTTTCGAAGTCACATACAGGCAGATGTGTGATACTTGAAGGTAAGGTGTTATATAAGTCAATACCTATTACTTTGGATTTATTTATCCTTGAGCGAGGGTGCACCAGCTTACTCTTCCCTCTAGTGTCGTGGTTATGGACATCAGATAAAGTTTTAAATTTATCAAGACTATTTCTGACAAAGACAAGATTTTCGTTTATAATCATTGCAAATATTGTCAGAATTCTTAAGCTTTTGAATAAAATTTGACAATGGTCATCATGTTTAGCCCTCACTATAGCTCTTACAGCAGCTTTCTGTATTAGGAATACTCTTTGCAGTTGTGTATGTGGGGCATTACCCCAGCTAAAATGCGGACAATTAAGAAGTGTTAAGACCCTTGAGATTCAAAATGAATCTTTGCTTTCCATTGGGTTTTTTTCTTAAAAAATATGAAGAGATATATTGACTCTTAGAATGTTTACTTTTCTTTATTGCCCCTAACTTTTTCAGTTCAGCAATGGGTTTTTGAAACTTTTTACTAAAATTTTGCTTGGGAGCTCTTTTCTGTTTTGGAAACTTAGAAAAGGGGATTTTATATCCTGTAACCCATTTTATAATATTTTAATCCTGGGTGATGAGCTTCCAATTTGGTAAAAAATATTTAATTCTGCCTGCATAACCTACCCCTAATGGGATCTGCGCCAGTTGTTGTTCTTGGTGGAATACCCTGGTGTCCTGTTGGATGCCCTCGGAAGGCCTTTCCATTTGCGATATGAAGTTGATGGCTCCCCCCTCTTTTTTTCGTTCGGTTTCATTCTCTTCTTGAACGATGGCCGCTGGAAGTTTAAAAGTCTTGCTGCTGGAGGCAGATGGAACCGCAGGAGGTTTGAGGAGCTCCATTGCGGCAGTTTCTACATCTTTGGCTGATCTGCATTTTTCCGCAAAATCAGATCCGAAAAGATATGCGTCTACGTTTTGCGAAAGGGCAATTTGTTGACATTTGTTGCTTAAGGACTTGTGGAGTTGAAATTTTCTATGAACAGATAGTGTGTGGAACGTGTCTGTTAATAGTTTTCCTGAATCCACTAGAGCTTGTGTCGTAGTTGCATCGCTCATGTCTTTCTGTTCGAGAATTTTGGATAGGGCCGAACCTTGAGCAGCAAGTCCCTTCCCCAACAAATGTTGTATATTCTGGAGAAATTTGTCCTTTTTGATGTCTGCTGGCGAAAGTAAGAACGCCACTTCGGCATTTAATAGAGAAGCCTGCAAGGACTTGCAATTTTTGGGAGCATGCCAGTCTTCGAGTAACTTTTTTCTCGATTCTTTGTCCAGTCCGGCAGATAAATAAGACTCCCAACGAACTGCAAGGTCTGGCGATATTTCCGGACCTTCCTTGTCCTCAGGTTTAGAAAGAGATCCTAACAGCGTCTCCGCAAGGCCAGCAGGAACTTCCGGTACAATGAGTTGGCCTTCGGGGGGAGCGGCAGCGGCCTCCCGATATTGTGTGCCCGCTGGTATCCGAATCACTGTCACCTGAAAAGGAGATAAAAAACGAGGACTGAAAAAAAAACGAGATTTGGTTGTTCTCAATGTGCGTTAACGACATTTCACCATATAACGTGGGAAATGTAGATTCTTAAGCAGATATTACTCATGTTTAAAAACTTCACTGGGAGAGCGGCTCCTCGTTATTTTTACTGCCTTAATGGAAATTGAAAACAGGTTTTACTCATGTTTCCATATTCCCTGCTTGGCCTTTTTGACAATTTCTCAATCAGATTTTACTCACAATTGTAGAAACTGGTGGCGTTTTTGTCCCCGTTTAATCTTGTTTTAGCGTTCAGAAACCTAATTGCTTAGCAATTAACACTTACTTGGAACGTTGTGCATCATCCGTTTTATCTCCTTCATCTTCTTGTGGATGCTCTTCTTAAATTCCTCCAGCTTGCGTTTCCTGGATCTTGGCATTTTTGATTTTGCGAAACCACACAAAAAACTCACAACACTCACGTAACGTAAACAATCACCGGGAGCGCGTATGAAATATAATGACTGGCCAACACAGCGGAGCACAGGGGAGGGGGGCC
Source organism: Callosobruchus maculatus (assembly GCA_951848785.1). NCBI lineage: Eukaryota > Metazoa > Arthropoda > Insecta > Coleoptera > Chrysomelidae > Callosobruchus > Callosobruchus maculatus. Next base: position 1,818,655 of record CATOUR010000035.1, read on the forward strand.
ACTTTTTGCTGTAAACAATACGCCACAAGCGGGGAATGAAGTATATACTACAGGGTGATCTCGAGGACGGGGCTCTCGAAGTATAATTTGTATATTACTGGCGATTTCAACCTCTGCGATAGCAACTGGTCTTTGTTGAATGTCCCCACAACACAATGCGTCAGCACCGTATCTAGACCTCTTAAAGAATTCAAATATCATTCTGCTAGTAGATCGCCCAACACGCTATAGGAATGACCAAATACCAAGGACCCTTGACCTCATATTCGTTAATGATGCAGATTATGTTTCTGATATTGAATATCTACCCACCTTTGGGAAGTCAGTCACTATATTGTCCAAGCTTCAATTCAACTATTATAGTCCAGCATCAAAGGAACATAAAACCATCAAGCGCGTCAACTTAAAGCTGCTCTAACAGAAGTCGACTGGAAGTCTCTATTCCATGGTTTCTTTACCCAAGCTATGTGGAATTTGTTCCTCGATAGGCTTCAACAGCTGACTGCACTACCTATCGTACGATTCGTTACAATCCACTCAAACTATGGATTGACCAAGGCATTCTTCGAATTATCAGACCAAAAAAAGCCCTATGGCAGAAATATCTTAGACACAGAAGACAAGAGGATTACGTGAATACCAGAAATTCTTCTAACGTGCTTTTCCACACTTTGAAAACTGCTAAAGACAGCTTTGAGAGGAATCTTGTATCATCCAAGAATTGGAAAAGACTCTATAGATACCTTCGCTCATCATTGATTTCAAATGGTGTCATTGCCTGGGAGAACACTAAGTCAGCTGAAATATTAGCCAGCGCATTTGCTGAGAATTTTTCAGCTTTTACTGGAAGCTCTTTACCTGAAATAGAGTTTCCGAGACCTACCTCAAGTCTCTGCAAGATCAAGTTTCCACCCGATGTGGTTGGGGATCACCTCAATAAGTTGAAAACATCTGTCTCCCCGGGAGCCATGATGTATCTGCAACTGTTTTGAAAAATTGTACTCCTTCGCTCGCCTTGCCTTTGAGTAGCATATTCACCTCTTCATTCAAATCACATTCACTGCCTCACAGCTGGTTATGTGCAAGAGTTACTCCGATATTCAAGAAAGGGGACAAGTACAATGCAAAAAACTACTGACCCATCAGCCTCAATCCTATAATTGCAAAACTAACTGAAAAAAATAATAGTTTCAAGTTTGCCATCGATAACAGTATTTTACCCACCAACCAACATGGGTTCTTACCTGGCCGTTCTATCATCACAAATCTGCTCAAAAGCGTCAATGACTGAACAAGAATGATAGATAGGAATTTACCTATAGATGGATTTTTCCAGGGCATCTGATAGAGTCCCTCACAAGCTCTTGCTTCATAAGCCCGAACCACCGCTCGAACACTTAGGTATTGGTGGTGGTTTGTTGGAATGGATCAAGGCATTCCTGAATAACAGGGAGTTCTGTGTGAAAATCGGTGAGTCACTGTCAACGAAAAAAAAGAGTAACAAGCGGTGTTCCACAAGGCTAATCATAGAACTCTGAGAAAAAAATATTATTAGGTAAATCGGCTAAGAGGTATCCCTACAAATTATTTTCAAGTTCCGCAAGTAGCCGCTAGGGGGCGTAACTTACTGTCAATTAGAAAAACGGCTTTTTCTCAAAAAATGTGCAAGTAAAGGTATATTATAAATTCTATCATCATGTAGACAGGACAATTCTCGATTTTTTTTGTTAACAGTTTTTTGCTCTATCTTGTAAGATGTAGTGGTGGGGGAATGTCAAAGAAGTTTTTATTTAAATGGCCAGAACAACTTTGGTATAAGTTAACAGAATGAAACAAACTAGGCCCTGTTTGAAAGAGCTGTAATAATTTTTTATACAAAAATTGTCCAAGTTTATCTTGACTTAGTAGCTACACGGCGGTATTTGACATAATAACAATTATTACGTATTATTACGAAGATTTTAAATAGCATGCTATATTTTTTAACATAGATATATAGAGGTCAAAATTCTTAAAAAGTCAGCGAAAGATTCAACTTCCTAGCTATTTTCAAACCGGAGATATCAGTAAAACACGTATTCTGACAAGTGCGCTGTGAGTTTCAGAAACAATTGCCGCTCTATAGGGATATAGCCTCCGCATAATCGTTTTAGTAATCATTTTATAGATAATACTCAAGTAAAAACACTACAAATCATATTTTGACTTTCTGAAACAACCACCAGGTGGCGTAGTAGGTGCCAGTAAGTGCTGTAGCCAATTTTATGTTCAATTTTGATTATAATGGAACTTTTAAAAGACGCAATCAAAAACAAATTACAGTATAAAATCGATTTTTATTTTTATCACTATTAAACGTCAATTTGAGCTGATCACAAGGTATTATATATTAATTCGATAGCAAAGACAGTAAGAAAAAATCAATGTGAATAGATCTCAAAAATTAAGGCCAATTAACAGCAAGATAAAGCAAAATAACGTGGTATAACAGCAATTTTAACAGATAAAATACATAAACCTAAACCACATACATATAGCATATCTATTTTCAGTGTTGCCTAAACTGACAGGCACGCTAAAATGGATGCGTAAGTGCATCTAAAACTATAGACGCCATCGAACACTGGCAACACTGTCAATAGTTATGGTATGCGCATGTGAATTACGTTTGTGTATCATTCGGTTGCTATCTTTGTTATTATGCCACTTATTTTGCTGTTAATTTTTAAGATCCATTCACATTGATTTTTTCTTAGTATATTTGCTTGTTGAGTTCATATAACACTTTGTGATCAGCTCAAATTGACTTTTGATAATGATTAAACTGATAATCAATTTTATACTGTAATTTATTTTTGTTTGTTCCTTTTAGAAGTTCCATTATCATGAAAATTGAATACAACACTTATTGGCGCCTACTACGCCACCTGGTGGTTGTTTCAGAAAGTCAAAATATGATTTGTAGTGTTTTTATTTGAGTATTATCTATAAAATAATTACTAAAACGATTTGAAGGAGGCTATATCCCTATCGGGCGGCAATTGTTTCTCAAACTCACACCACACTTGTCAGAATACTTGTTTTACTGATATCTCCAGTTTGGAAATAGCTAGGAGGTTGAATCTTTCGCCAGCTTTTTAAAAATTCTGGCCTCTATATACCCGTGTTAAAAGAGATATAGCATACCATTTAAAATTTTCGTAATAATGCGTAATAATTGTTATTATGTCAAATACCGCCCTGTAGCTACTAAGTCAAGATAAAATTGGACAATTTTTATATAACAGATTATTAGTTAAGAACAGCACTTTCAAAGGAGACCTGGCTTGTTTAATTCTGTTAACTTATACCAAAGTTATGGCCATTTAAATAAAAACTTCTTTGACATTCCCCCACCACTACATCTTACAAGATAGGGCAAAAAACTGTTAACAAAAAAAAATCGAGAATTGTCCTGTCTACATGATGATAGAACTTATAATATACCTTTACTTGCATATTTTTTGAGAAAAAGCCGTTTTTCTGATTGACAGTATCAGTTACGCCCCCTAGCAACTACTTGTGGGACTTGAAAATAATTTCCAGCAATTTCTCTTAGTCGATTTACCTAATAATATTTTTTGCTAGAAGTTCTATGATTAACAGTTACTGATATATTGCGGCATCCATTCTTATTAGGTCACCCTGTACAGTCCACTTATTCCTCCTATGCTGATGACACGAAGATCTACAAAATTGCCCAGGTCAACGATGACACATTGCAGCAGGATTGCAACAAAATCCATGACTGGTCTAAAAAATAGTTACTACCCCTTAATTAAGGAAAGTGTCACGTTCTTCATATGGGCAAGTGTAACCCAATGATTAGTTACTGTATTGGGATCAGCAAATATCTTGAGTGTCTAGTCATTGCGACTTGGGAGTTACTGTCTCTTGGTCTGATCACATACAGAATTTAACATCCAAAGCTAAAAAATGTCTGTACCTGATTGAGAGATCCTTTAGAGGCTGCCATACTTGGACTGCTGCTCTTCTGTACCAGGACTACCAGGTTTACATGAGACCAATTATAGAATTTGCTGGACCTGTTTGGTTTCCAGTATACTGTTACATGACTGCGATCTATTGGAAAATTTACAAAGGCGGACTACACACATCCCCTACGGTACCCACACGGCCCAATCACGACGAAAGGCCAAGCCAGTTCCACTTGACTAATTTCTCCGATCGGCGTCTACAAGGGGACCTTATAACTGTATATCGATCCCTGCATGGACTTTTTGGAACTGACTTTTCTTCCATTTTCTCCCTGAATACCAATCATCTACGTGGCCACAACCTTAAGCTGAAGGAAGAGAAGTTCAAAACCATTCCCCACCAGTTCTTCTTATCAAACAGGATATTCGACTCATGGAATGGACTCCCCTTGGAGATCACATCTTCAATGAACAACTTTAAGAACCAGTATGATAGTTGGATACAAGAAAACACCCCATAGTTTAGTGCTCAATATTGTCAGTGTTACTTATATTATGTTCGAGTTTATAGCTGTTAGTTCAACTCATATTTTGTTGTAATAATAATAATGAACTTAACCCTTAACAACTTTGGAGAAACATAGGATGAGAGGCCAGTTGATTGGAACCAGAAAATTATTCATGGACATTATACCTGTGATATTAACTTCTTCCATCAAAATAACAACATACATCTGCTGGGACATTCACTCAAGTTATCTTGTGAATTGAGCCACTGACTTGGCAGGAAGAATTTTATCATCAATATTATAGTTTCTGAGTGGAAGAAATTACCAGAGGAACTAGTGACCGCTCCTTCTGTTAATGTATTCAAAAACAGATTCAATGCTTTTCTGTGCAGCTGATACACTTTTTAAGCAACTTTATATAGTGTTATTGTGTAATTTTGTGTGTAATAATAATAATTAAAATTTGCTCAGAAGACAGGCAACATCATGATTCTATGCTACTACCTATATAAAAAAAAGTTTGCCACTTCGCATCATGCTAGCTATCACAAACTATAGATATATGTATATAAAAATGAATTATTATGCACATGCACAATCAAAAATTAAACAAAATTGGGACCCTTCATGTTGAAACACCTGTTATGAGAATTTATTCATAAGCAAACATAATCAACTTTTTGTTAAAGGGCGCAGCATTTTTAGGGCAGTGTAAAAACAGATGCTTCATTATTGATTTTGGGGTAAACAGTGATAACCGGGTGTGTACATTAATATCAAACCGTTTGTTTAAAGCTGATGTGCGGCAATTTTTATGAGGATAAATGGTAAAAAAATTGTAAAGCATCTCCATCCATCTTAACATGTTACGAAAAAATTGGAATGTTTTGTTATTTTTTATCTTGTGGAAGTGAAAAAAATAGTCGAGCAAAACATCCTTTGAGCTAACAATATCACAAATAAATAACTTACCATTGTATTATCTATGACCTATTCCTATAGGTATTTCAAAGTGATGAAAACTCGAAAACACCCCCAGAACTGGAGTGGAAACCACCGAGTTGAATTGAAACTGGATTTACTGGATACAAAAAAACTAGGTAAATTATTGACGGAAAATGAACATACCAATCTTACAATCTTCGTGATAAATTATATGACAACTGACAAGAGTGACAAGCTTAATTAATGTCAAATAAGTCACTAGTTTAGGGAGTTTTGGCTTTTTAGTTCCAAAAATATCAGTAGAAGTGTTTTTCCTTAGACAAGGAAAGAGAGAGGACGCAACGCGCGACTGAAATTTCTGTTACCAAAAAGTACCAAAAATGTACCAAAGCGCTATTAAATTTACCTGTGATAAGTGATTCCTGGGTCCTTCCTGCTGCTGTGGCTTTTACAACCGCAAGCTGCAGACCCTACCATTATGCACACCACAATATTTTACAATGATTGGTCTTAAAAACGCTGAATATCATAAAAAAATATTTTGACAGCTATTCATTTTCGGTTTCGGTCTAGCTAATTCATAAAGCATCAACTATGGCCGACTCTACTCACTAGGCCGGAGCATTGAAATATGGCAACACTGAATAGCGGGCCGAGCCTTTATTTGTTTTTAAGTCATTAGTGTAATCTTCCAGAGTAAAAAAAGAGGATTGGAAGGTGATTTTTAATGTATTTCTAATTATTTACCTGCACAAACGAAACTATAAAGATAAAAAGATGTCTGCAAAGTGTGTGGTACCGGGTTGCACTAACAATTGTGCTTCCAATAAAGGACATATTAGGGTGTTCAATTTTCCTCATGACGAGCATTTCATACAGAAGTGGGTGAAAGGTATTCCTCGTAAGGGCTGGTTATATTTATAAGAATAAAGACAATAATTTACAAACATTTCCAAGGATAAGACCTATTTTAAAGCACAATGTGGTACCTACAATGTTTTCTGGACCTCCGAAATATCACACAAAAATACAGTTCTAATAGAACAAACACATCTGGGCACACCTAATAAAAGATTTGATGGTGAAGGGGAATCGAGAGCAGCAAGAATGGCTTCAAAGTGACCTAATAGTGAATTTTTCTAGCTTAAGTGAAAATTTACAAAGTAAATTGAGTGTTCATTTAAGTAGTGATTTAAGTGGAAGTGGCAGCAGGAAACAGGTTGCGTTTATTTTTATTTTGTAGTGTTTGACTACGATGAACCAAACATCAGATGTAGGTGGTATTAGTACCAATGAATATAGACATTCCTTTAAATCAATAAATCATAATTTGTTGGTGATTTGAGTTAGATTTTACCACTGTCATTAAGAATATCCTGTTGGTCTCAAATGGAAAATATTTTGGCACACTGTTTTCAAATAGGTTTTCTGTTGATTTAATATTAAAACCTGATAGAGAATAAGTTGCCAATTTTACCACCATCCCAAATATTCCTCAAAACTTTGCAGTTCTTTAAAAATTGCACCTGACAGAAAATATGCCTTAAATTAAAACAAATTGATGAAATATCAGCCTATATAAATGTTCTTTGAAGGACAAAATTATTTGATAGGTATATTTAAATGCATACAGCTTATAGTTGGTAGGGGTAACCCTTCTATCAGAGTATACAGCTCAAATTACAGTCCTTATTCACAATAGGTATTGTTAAAATTTTGATTTCAGGCATGGTCGACTCTACACTAGGCCGGAGCCTTAGATGTGGCAACGTGGCTTAGCTGTCAAATAGTGGGCCTATAGTTTCAGAACAATTATTACATTTTATATGTATTCATCTTGGTTAATAAAGTAAGAAAAATACTTTTTAGAACTACTATACTAATACCACTTACATCTGATGTCTGGTTCATCGTAGTCAAACACTACATAATAAAAATAAACGCAACCTGTTTCCTGCTGCCACTTCCACTCAAATAAACACTCAATTTACTTTGTAAATTGTCACTTGAGCTAGAAAAATTCACTATTAGGTCACTGTGAAGCCATTCTTGCTGGTCTTGATTCCCTTTCACTACCAAATCTTTTGGAAGGTATGCCCAGATGCATGCCCAGATGAGTTCTATCAACTGTATTTTTTTTTTGTGATATTTGGGAGGTCCAGAAAACATTGTAGGTACCACATTATGCAAAATACCTTTTAGAACTACTACTACTAATACCACTTACATCTGATGTCTCGTTCATCGTAGTCAAACACTACAAAATAAAAATAAACGCAACCTGTTTCCTGCTGCCACTTCCACTTAAATGAACACTCAATTTACTTTGTAAATTGTCACTTGACCTAGAAAAATTCACTATTTGGTTACTGTGAAGCCATTCTTGCTGGTCTTGATTCCCTTTCACTATCAAATCTTTTCGTAGGTATGCCCAGATGCATGCCCAGATGAGTACTATTAACTGTATTTTTGTGATATTTGGGAGGTCCAGAAAACATTGTAGGTACCACATTGTGCAAAATACTTTTTAGAACTACTACTACTAATACCACTTACATCTGATGTCTGGTTCATCGTAGTCAACACTACAAAATAAAAATAAACGCAACCTGTTTCCTGCTGCCACTTCCACTCAAATGAACACTCAATTTACTTTGTAAATTGTCACTTGAGCTAGAAAAATTCACTATTAGGTCACTGTGAAGCCATTTTTGCTGGTCTTGATTCCCCTTCACTATCAAATCTTTTCGTTGGTATGCCCAGATGCATGCCCAGATGAGTTCTATTAACTGTATTTTTCTGTGATATTTGGGAGGTCCAGAAAACATTGTGCTTTAAAATAGGCCTTATCTTTTGAAATGTTTGTAAATTATTGTCTTTATTCTTATATATATATATATATATATATATATATACGTATTGCTTGAATCCAACAGCACCCATATAAATGGTGTACAATCTGACACCCACAGCTATATACATATAAAATGCTGGAAGTATGTGCCTTTGTATCGGCACCCATATAAACCTTGACTTTATGGCACCAAAATGCATGAACTTGAGATATTGCATGTCAAACTAGCACCCTACAGTGTTGCCTAGATATTTTGCCGTTTTATATATATAAAATAAAAGTGTTGAAGGTTTCGTGTATTGGCACCCTCATTAATCTTGGTACAAATGACACCTAAATGTATGTACTTGAGATAATATAGGTTAAAGAGGCATCAAATGTAACTTGTAATATTTCAGGTCAAAATAGCACCCTTTGGATTTTTATTATAATGACACCACACATGACACTTTATCCACTTATATATTTAATTAGTATGAGTGCAGGTAGGGCACAAATGATTTAGATATGTCAAGTTTTGAATCTTTCCAAATCCTGATCAGGCACGTTTCATGTTTTTTAAAACAAAGCTCATTAAGAGATTATATGGAAATAGGCCTTCGTTTTAGCGGAAACTAAAATATAGATAGTGGAAGGTTTGACGTCCTGAGTCGAACGTGACCGTTCCCAGACCGAGTAACAGTTTTGGTGAAAAACTACTGCACTTGAAAACTCAGTACCTAACCTAACTTAACCCGACCGGTTGAGTTATTGCGGACAAAATGGATTAAATGGGGTTTCATCGAATGTCAGTTGGCACGGCTTCACGTCCTGGGTCGAAAACGACTACCAGACTATGGAACATTGAATTTTTAATATAAATAATTAAAATTAGGTTGAATAAGGTTTGCGCAGGCGCGTAACTAGAAGACATTTACTTCCCACACCGATAGGTGAGGGGCGTATCGTGAAAATTTTCGATTTTGAGATAATACACTTTTTGGGCGTTTTATAACGAAAATCCACGTCACTCATTTCCGTCGGTCTGTCTGTCTGTCGGTCTGTCTGTACGCGTTTTTCTAGCCACGTAATCTCAGCAACCGCTACATGAATTGTGATGAAATTTGGGCAGTGATATGCTGGGGGCCGTAGTAGGTAATGTTCCTACAATTTTGAAAATCGGTGCATGGGCGGCGGAGTAATTAGCAAAAAAAAAAATAAATATTGCTCAAACTTCGTTTTTAGGCGTTTTAGGGATTCCTGATCATTTTCTATTTTTTTTGGGTGGAGGTGAAGTTGGGGTGGTTGGGGGGTAGGGGGTTGTAAAATTGAAAAATATGTTGCTTTCATAATAGACTGTCCACTAACCTGTGAAGGAAGACCTAGTGACATAAATAACTTTTTTTAGGTCCTTCCGAACATTGCCTATTACAGAAACCAAAGGACTTAGAATTTTTTCAAGTGTAAACATATGAGTATTTCTTTAGATCGTTCTATACTGTGTAACGAGGAAACTGTTGAATTGATTTTAATGCAGGTTGGACACAGTATTACGACCGTGGCGAGGATGGAAAATGCGTATAGTTTTTATAAATTGTGGTGGCGCAAAATTAATAAAAAAACTAAAAATACAAAAACAGTTCAAACTTAGTTTTTAAGCGTTGTAGAAAATTTTCTGAATTTTTTAGGTGGGGGTGCAATTGAGGCGGTTGGGGGGTGGGGGGTTGAAAAGCTGAAAAATTTGTTGTATTCATAACAGGCTGTACACTAACCTGTGAAGGAAGGCCTAGCGACATAAATCACCTTTTTAGGTCCATCCAAACATAGCCTAACCTATTATCGAAGCTAAGGGACTTAGAATTTTCTGTATAAATACGAGTATTTATTGCTTTAGATCGTTTTGTATTTTGTAACGTGGAAACTATTAAATTGGTTCTAATGAAATTTTGACACAGAATTACTACCATGGTGAGGTTGGAAAACGCGTGTGGCTGTTAGAAATCGTGTCAGTGGCAGGGTCGCAATAATCAAAAACTAAAAATATGAAAATAGCTCAAACTTCGTTTTTAGATGTTTTAGGGGTTCCTGATCATTTTCTACCTATTTTTTGGGTGGGGATGAATTTGAGTGGTTAGGGGGTGGGTGGTTGTAAAACTAAAAAGTCTGTAGCATTGATAATAGACTGTCCATTGACCTGAGAAGGAAAGACATAAGGCATAAGGCAATTTTAGGGGGGGGGCTGCCGATAAATATTATTTGCAAGGGGATCTGAGACTAAAGCTTCATGCTATGGGAAAATAATAAACTGGTATCACAGTAATGTGTGGAAAGTACTGAGTCAATCAACTTGACTTCATTTTTTTGTTTAATTTTGAGAATTGAGAACAAAATAAACGTTTCTTCAGTCTACTATTGATACAACTGGAGTTAGGACGTCAAGCAAAGTCGATTGGTACAACTTCAAAATTTACTAGTTTTCCATCAGAGTTTTCTCAGTCTGGGAGTGATCTCGTTGGACTTAGGATGTCAAACCCAGTCATTTATGATCATTCTCGGCTCTGATTTCGTTTTGCGCTAAAACGAAGGCTTGCCGGAAATAGTGTTCCTCACTATACTATAAAACGTAGTAAAATACCTCATCAACATAACACAATAGGTGAATGGGATCATCACTAATCTTAAGATTATCGAATATTGAAGTCTAATGAGCTTGGGATCGAAAAAATGTACCTTTTCATGATCTAAATATGAATAGCGATTTCATTTGGGATTTAGGATGATTTGCAGTTACAAATATCGAGCCATAATTCAAAATTTCGAAGAGTATCTGTATGATTCTGTGTCGAAACAGAGGTAAATATATCGACTCTAATGGTCTACGCTCTTTATCACACAGATTTTTTAGTGTATAAAATTTTACTAAGGTTCGGGTGTCATTCAAATGTTAACAATTCGAAATATAAAAATAGCGCTGTTTGGCGTTTTTTTTCTAAATTTTAATAAAACATCACAATTTCTGGGACAGTTTTATAGACCCTTTCTTTGATTTACTTTAGATTTTAGAAAAAGCTACATATTGAAACCTGCCGTGCTCAACTTCTCGAAACTGACAAACGTTTCCAGAAATTGAAAAAGACATGTCAATAACATTTTTAAATGGAATACATTTATTAGACATATACAATCATTTTTTTGGACTTGACCTCACAAAAGGTAAAATACAACGGCGAGATGGGAGGTCTTTATTGCCACTGCAACCACTAAGCTTATTCAAGTCGATACTTGGTGATAATGACAATCATCAATAGCAATCAACGTGAATTCTAAATTTCAAACTAACCATAAGAGCGACCAAACCTTGCACGTCAGGCAAAATTATATTTAAAAATCTATTAGAGTCCAAAAGGCACGTTTTAGTGGTAAGCTGAATTGGAAAAAATTATGACAAATACGAATTAAGTCATTATCTAAAAAAATAATTTCATTGTAATAAATCGCGAAGTGTTCGATACCAACTGTTTTGAACGTTCCATTGGTACTGTTTCTATACGTAGAATACAATAACGTTAATGTTCTCAATCATCACTTTATCGCTTAAATTTAAAATGCAAAACATCTGTACTTTTTAGTCCGTTTTACCTTTATAAGCATATATTCTGATTTTTTAAACCTTTGTTGATTTTTTATTCTTGAGTCCAATCCGCCAAAAACACGTTATAGGAAGGAGATATCTTCATGTCTACATCAAGGAAGTCCATGTCTCACATTGTTGTCGGCCTACGGACATGCGTTTCAGCAAGTTTGCGTTTTTCAAACTATCAAATATTTATTAGCAAATGATCATATTTAATGGATACTGCTTAGTTCCTCATTCACTAGTATAATTTGATTGTGCTTCACCCATAAGCAATGCAGGTGACCTTAGATTCATATCCGTTCCTATGGGACGCTTTAATTCGGTTATTATCTTGTATCGGTCCTTGACAAATGCGCAAGTTTCACTTCAATAAGGTAGACGGAAAGAGCGTTAAAATAATCCGTTACGTACATGCAAGATAGATACAGGGAAAGCTAATAACCGCGAAAATTTTCGAAAATTTCGAGATTACACATTTTACTTCCCACCCCGATAGGTGAGGGGAGTATTGTGATCGCGAAAATTTTCGATTTTGAGATAATACACTTTTTGGGCGTTTCATGATGTCTACATAACGAAAATCCACGTCACTCATTTCCGTCGGTCTGTCTGTCTGTCGGTCTGTCTGTCGGTCTGTCTGTCGGTCTGTCTGTCTGTCGGTCTGTCGGTCTGTCTGTACGCGTTTTTCTGTCCTCGTGATCTCAGTAACCGCTGCATGGATTTTGATGAAATTTAGGAAGCGATGTGCTGTGGGGTCGTAGTAGGTAATGCTGTTATAATTTTGAAAATCGGTGCATTGGCGGCGGAGTAATTAGCAAAAAACGAAAAATTTCAAATATTCCCCAAACTTCGTTTTTAGGCGTTTTAGGTGTTCCTGATCATTTTCTACTTTTTTTGGGTGGGGGTGGAAATTGGGGTGGTTGGGGGTTGGGAGGTTGTAAAATTGAAACATTTGTTGTATTCATAATAGACTACCCAATGACCTGTGAGGGAAGACCTAGCGACATAAATAACTTTTTTAGGTCTATCCGAACATTGCCTTATGCCTATTACAGAAACCAAAGGACTTAGAATTTTTTCTGGTGTAATCATACGAGTATTGCTTTAGATCGTTCTATATTATGTAACGAAGAAACTGTTCAATTGATTTTAATGAAATTTTGACACAGTATTACTATCGTGGCGAGGATGGAAAATGCGTATGGATTTTATAAATCGTGCCAGTGGCGGCGCAGAAACAATAAAAAAACTAAAAATATAAAAACAGCTCAAACTTCTTTTTTAAGTGTTTTAGAGGTTCCTGATCATTCACGGAGTTTTTTTGGGTGGGGGTAAAATTCGGGTGGTTGGAGGGTGGGGGGTTGAGAAACTGAAAAATTTGCTGTATTAATAATAGGCTGTCCGCTGACCTGTGATGGAAGACCTAGCGACATAAATCACCTTTTTAGGTCCATCTGAACATTGCCTTGCCTATTACCGAAACTAAGGGACTTTCTGTATACATACGAGTATTTATTGCTTTAGATCGTTTTGTATTTTGTAACGTGGAAACTATTAAATTGATTCTAATGAAATTTTGACACATTATTATTACTGTGGTGAGGATGGAAAACGCGTATGCTTGTTAGAAATCGTGTCAGTGGCAGCGTAGCAATAATCAAAAAACGAAAAATATGAAAAAAGCTCAAACTTCGTTTTTAGATGTTTTAGGGGTTCCTGACCGTTTTGTACCTTTTTTGGGTGGGGGTTGTAAAACTGAAAAGTTTGTATTATTGATAATAGGCTGTTCATTGACCTGTGCAGGACAGACCTAGCGGCATATGACAATTGGGGGGGGGGGGGTACTGGCGATGATTTTGTTGCAAGGGGATCTCAGACTATATCTTTATGCTATGGGAAAATAATAAACTGGTATCACCGTAATGTGTGGGAAGTGCTGAGTCAATCAACTTGACTCCATTTTTTGGTATTGTATTCCTAATCCAACCCATATTCATAGGCTGAGAAAACAAACGCAAAATGATTTCAAGGTGTACAACGCATTAAGGGTGCCATAAGGTCAACAAATGAGAATTGATCGATATTTGAAAATGTAATACCGCATTTCGCACTAGGAAAAGAAAGGTCGTGGAGAAATCAGTGTTGCCAGATTTATGGTGCCGCATGGACGTTCATTTAGGGGGTGCCACTTTGACATCAGTTGCATATTTACATACACTTGTATAAAATTTGGCGCCCCCCAGCGGCAGTCAGCCGAACTAATCAATATGTTCGTTCATAATTTTGGTCAATCTGGCACCCAGCCAATATTCCGTCAACCGCTTCTAAATGCTTAATAATGCCGTAGGAATTTTTTTCAGGGCAAAACGTATCGGCACCCGAAACCGGGTGCCAGAACGTAAAAATTGGTGCCGTAAAGACAAAATTTATCTTATATGGTGCCACAATGACAAAAGTTATGTATATATATATATATATATATATATATATATATTTTCCTCTTTGATACTAACCTGATCCACTAATAGGAACTTGAGCGTATTAACCTGAGCCACTTCGACGGATGTGAGCCATATAGACGGCTCAGGTCCGTTTGCCTTTGTTTCTCGGTACATTTGGCCTACTACAGTCAATTTCAGACAAAGCTTTGGTAGATCAAATGTCACAGATTGTAAATAACGAAAACACGTTCCGTGCTCTAATGTCAGAAAGGTAAAAAACGTCATAATGTGGTGGCTCAGGTTAATACCATTGCTAGGAAATATAGTTCACAGAGTTTCCACAAATGGCGCTGCGATTTCATAATTTATATACAAGTATATACCGGAAATTGTTATAAACATGAGCCAGAGGATTTGGCAACACCGATCACCAGGTGCATGCTATTTTATCAGGGCTAGATGCTCCGCTGTCCGGTTTTTCGCCTGCTGTGCGCATGACGTCACCTCCGAGTGATTCTCATTAGGGATATATGGGTATTATAGTTATTTTCTTTTTACCGCGCTTATTTTCACATTTAGCTTTCTATTGGGTATCGAGAGATAAGTTAATAAATATCATCCAATAGCATTTTATTAATATTGGGAACAAACGTCAAAGCTGGATGTCACTTTTGATCATATCATATGTAAGTTTTGTATCAAAACTATTTTCGTTTTCTTTTTTTCGCAATAATTAAAAAGTTGTAACAAAACAAAAATGGGCTTTTCAGTCCAGTACCGAAAACACTCCGATGGCTCCCGAACCCATGTGAAGTCAATATGTTTCGTTGAAGCGATCCGCTCAGCAGTGGTGGGTCGGGTGGCGTAGTGGTATAGTGTTACGCAGCAAATTGCTGTGTTCAAGCGGGTGTTGGCTCGAAACACACGCTTGCAACTTTTTTTTATTTTTTTTTTAACCAAAAAATATATTGATATGCTTTTCACTCATGTTACACACATTTTGTTTTGTACCATCGACATGAATATGTTTTTGAATCGAATTTTACCACTACGTCATGTGACCCTCTGCAGAACGGATCGCTTCAACGAACCATACTTGACGACACGTGGGTTCGGGAGCTTTGGGCGTGTTTTCGGTACTGGATACAAAAGCCCATTTTTATTTTGAAATAACTTTTGAATTATTGTGAAAAAAACAAAAATAGTTTTGTTATAAAACTTAAATGTTATTTCCATGTATCACTAAAAAATGTATTCAATTCAAAACCCTAATTTCTTGTCATCATTATATCATTATCAAATAATCCAGTGATTAAATGTTCCACTTCTGTGGAATCTGATTGGTTGAGATTAGCAATTGTTAAACTCTTTGTTAAACAAAAAAAATGGAGTCAAGTTGATTGACTCAGTACTTCCCACACATAACAGTTGCAACCAAATCATCGCCCACCTGTCGTCAAAAAACATCCAACACAAAAACTAGTAAATAGTTTCCTAAATCTCTCCGTAGGCGACACAATTCAGCCCCAACTGGACGAAACGAAACAATCAGGAACCCCCAAATTGCTTAAAAACGAAGTTTGAGCTATTTTTATATTTTTAGTTTTTTTATTATTGCTGCGCCGCCACTGACACGATTTTTGAAAACCATACGCATTTTTCATCCTTGCCGCGGTAATAATACTGTGTCTAAATTTCATTAAAATTAATTCCATAATTTCCATGTTACTAAATTCAGAACGACCTAAATCAATACCTACCCCTACCAATACCAAATCCCTTGATTTCTGTAATAGCCAAGGCAATGTTCGGATGGACCTAACAAACGTCTATTATGCCGCTAGGTATTTCTTTCACAGGTCAATGGACACTGTTATAAATGGAATAAATTTTTGAGTTTTACAACCCCCCACCCACTAACCACCCCAATTTCACCCCCACCCAAAAAAAGTAAAAAATGATCAGAAACCCCTAAAACGCCGAAAAACAAAGTTTGAGCTATTTTTACATTTTTAGTTTTTTTATTGTTGCTGCGCCCCCACTGACACGATTTTTCCAAAACATGCGCGTTTTCCATCCTCGCCGTGGCAGTAATACTGTGTCAAAATTTAATTAAAATCCATTCGATAATTTTGGCGTTATGCAATAAAGAACGATCTAAAACTAAAACAACACTCGGATATACAGGGTGGCCAATCGGGTGACGATAATAATTTTTTTTTAGATAGCCCGTACCGAGACCTATCCAAAACACCCCCAGGTATGTGTACCGATTATTGATAGTTTTCGAGTTATGATTTTTTTTTTGAAAACTTAGAGATTTTCCAGTTTTTCCAAGAAGTCGTCAAAAACAAAAATAAGAATTCTTTTTGGCTTTTATTTTTTTCTGCAGTTATACTCAGTATTAAGCCTATTCTAATATTCAATAAAGAGAACCTGTACATCCGAACAATAATTAAGTACATTTTGGGGCCAAAGTTTGAAATTTCTGTTTTTAGTCAGGAGACCAAATCCAGAATAAGATTAAAAATACTTATGTCTGGTTCTGGAGCTTCAAACTAATCTTAAAAACTTTACAGGACATTGCACTTTCGAAATAATGATGAAAAAGTAGCACTTATGGGGACATTTTGCGGCGTACGTGAGTGTTAAAGGTAAAAAGGTGATAATTCACAAATTTCCAAAATGATTTAGAAAACTATTATTTTGCTTTGTTATGACAAATTAACGAAAATAAACTCGTAACAACTAATAAATCCGATAATCATTGATGTTTTGATGAGTTTTAATAAAAAAACTAATACCCAAATTGTGATTTTTGAAGTGTCTTTACTATGTACTATTAAACTTCTGCTAAATTAAGTTGTATGGAAGGTTAACAAAGGAAAGGAATAATAAACAATAATCTGACTTCTAATTTCATGGCAGAATTACCTAGGAAGCGATGTCGTAGCATACGCCATCATTTTCTTTCAGAGTAGCTTTTTGCGAGCGCAGTTGTGTTAATTTTCGGTAATAGGTAAGGCAATGATCGGATGAACCTAAAAAGGTGATTTGTATCGCTAGGTCTTCCTTGACAGGTCAGTAGACAGCCTATCATGAATACAACAAGTTTTTCAGTTTTTCAACCCCCCACCCCCAAACACCAAAATTCCACCCCCACCCAAAAAACACAGAAAATGATCAAGAACCTGTAAAACGCCTAAAAACGAAGTTTGAGGAATATTTGAAATTACCTACCAAGACCCCACAGCATATTGCTGCCCAAATTTCATCACAGTCCATGCAGCGGTTACTGAGATTACGAGGCTAGAAAAACGCGTACAGACAGACAGACCGACAGACAGAACGACAGAAATGAGTGACGCGGATTTTCGTTATGTAGACATTATAAAACGCCCAAAAAACCTATTATCTCAAAATCGAAAATTTTCACGATCACAATCCTCCCCTCACCTATCGGTGAGGGAAGTAAAAGGGATGGCGTATGCTACGATAACGCTTCCCAGGTAATTTCGCCATGGAATTAAAAGTCAGATTGTTGTTTTATTATTCTTTTCCTTTGTTAACTTTCCATACAACTTAATTTAGCAGAAATTCAATAGCACACAGCAAAAAGCACAGGTATTAATTTTTTTTATTAAAAGTGATTAAAACATCAATGATTATCATGTTTATTAGTTGTTATGAGTTTTTTTTCTTTAATTTGTCATAATAAAGTATAATAATAGTTTTTTAAATCATTTTGGAAATTCGTGAGTTATCACCTTTTTACCTTTAATAGTCACGTACGGCGCAAAATGCCCCCATAAGTGCTATTTTTTCGTTATTATTTCGAAAGTGCAATGTCTTGCAGAGTTTTTAAGATTAGATTGGAGCTCCAGAACCAGGCATAAGTATTTTTAATTTTATTTAGAAGGTTTTGGTCTCCTGACAAAAAACAGAGATTTCAAACTTTGGGCCCAAAATGTACTTAATTATTGTTCGGATGTACAGGTTCTCTTTATTGGATATTAAAATAGGCTTAATACTGAGTATAATTGCGGAAAAAAATAAAAGCCAAAAAGCATTTTTGTTTTTGTCTTTGATAATTTCTTGGAAAAACTGGAAAATCTCTAAATCTCTCAAAAAAAAATCATAACTCGAAAACTATCAATAATCGGTACACATACATAGAGGTGTTTTGGATAGGTCTCGGTACGGGCTATCTAAAAAAAAATTATTATCGTCACCCGATTGGCCACCCTGTATACATCACAAATTATTCCAAGTCCCTTGGTTTCTATTATAAGGAAGGCAATGTTTGGATGGACCTAAAAAATTGTATTATGGCGCTAGGTCTTTCATTTACAGGTCATTAGAGAGCCCATTGTGAATACAACAAATTTTTCAGTATTACAACCCCCCACCCCCCAATCACCCCAAATTCACCCCCACCCAAAAAAAAGTAGAAAATGATCAGGAACCCCTAAAACGCCTAAAGGCGTATTTGAAATTTTTCGTTTTTTGCTAATTACTCCGCCCCCCGTATAACGATTTTCAAAATTATAAAAACATTACCTACTACGACCCCACAGCATAACGCCGCCCAAATTTCATCACAATCCATGTAGCGGTTACTGAGATTGGGAGGCTAGAAAAACGCCAACAGACAGACATTTCAGAGATTTCTACGTACAAATGGTTTTTTGGTACATCTCGAAAGGGCTAACCATTTTCGAGAAAAATGCAAAGCATTGAATCGATGCAGGCTATTGTAAATAAATAAATGTTCATTTATTTAATAAGTGTGCTGTGAAAAACAATTGAAATAATTGATAAACAACTTAAGAACTGTCAGTTTATTCAGTATATATGTTTATATTATGTTATTACAAAACATTTAGGTATTATTTTTAGTAACATTATTTAATAAGAGTTTGAACAAATAAGAAATAAAATACTAAGACAAATAGAGAATGTTTTCTTAAAGTGGAAGTGACCGCCACCAGCTGAATATCAGTACACTTCTACTTGACAACAAACTCTGAAACACCATATTCTAAAATCAAAATGTCAAAAAATTACCATTTAGAAAATGGGGTTATTTTTACCCCTAACTCGTCCCGTATGATACGCCTCTGATTAAAATTATGAAATTCTGAATTCAGAATCAGATTCAGCGTCAAAAGTTTACCCATCGTACCTAATTTCGTAATTTTTGTTATGAATGGTTTCGAGATTTCGAGAATATCGAGGGAAAACCGTCTTCAGGGTGCCCCATGCAAAGGAGCGTAGCTCCCTTAGGAAGCATTTCCGGACCCATGTTCATATGACATTTTCTTTCTATTTTTCAGAGTACTATTCGTGGTTAAAGTTTGTTAACATACTTAATTAACACCCTGAATAAAAATGAATCCCTTTTCCCTTGGTCACGGCATCACGTGAGAATGACTTGACCATATTGACCAATACAAATTACAGTATCCAAAATCCAAATTACAGTATTTTGGAAGTCGCCAAAGTGAAATAGATTCTGAATATGCCATCCACTCGTGGTGGCGAAACGTCAAGACTTAACGCTAAACGACGCCGGCTTAACAACCCAAGAACCACAAATTCACTCGACGGTGGCCGAGAAAGCCTCACACAGTACATCAGGAGTAATAATTCCACCCAGTCAAGGTCAAGTGGGCGTGTTATTTGTATATATTTGATTGCTAACTATTCTGAGCCGAAACCCAGCTGTAATCTTGGCAACATTGCTTGGCTCAGGAAGATTCGATAATTTACATAAACTTGTATATCAAAGGCTCACAATGGTATTAAATGTATGCATGGCTCATGTATGTACTATAAATATGAATATATAAGCATTTTCAAAAATATTTATTTTAAATAATTTCTTATGTATATTACGGTTTTTAGATACAACACAATATATCTGGAGATGAAAATAAAACTATTATTTATCTAGCACATCTCTAAGTAGGTGGCTCAGTATATGGTCAATTTCCAATTGGCTCAGGTTTGTTATAATGATGTATATATATATATATATATATATATATATATATATATATATATATATAGACAAAACAAAAACAAAAAAGGTGCAACCCGGGCTCCGACACACCGGGCTGCTGTTCCATTCCCCAGCGACTACTCCTCACACCGTGAGGTGAGCAATCACTGGGTCCGCGTATCGTGCGTCCTAAGCAGACGAAGGGACCCATGGATGACTGCCTTCTGCATTCTGGCGGCTAAGATGTGCGCCGCCGCACGGCACACCGGCATTTTGCGCAGTGCAGAGAGCAGCGTATCCCTCATACCACCTAGGGATCCAATGACCATTACTAGCAGACTCACAGTGTAGTCCGGCCAGAGCCTGCGAAGTTGTCCGAGGAGCTCCTGATACTTGGTCCGCTTTTCCTCCTCCTTAGAGACGATGTTCCCCTCGGCAGGTGCCGAGAACTCGATAACGAACATCGTCTTTTGTTGGTAGTCGAGGAGGACTATGTCGGGCTTATTTGCATGTATAAGCTCGAGCGTGGAGAATGAGTAGTTCCAGTAAATTCGGCACCTCTCGTTCTCCACAACGGACTCAATGTCCCCTGGAGCGTATGGCAGCACCGGTGTCTCATCTATACCGTATGAGTGCCTTAAATGGTAGTATAGCACTCGTAGAGCCGCGTTGTGCCGATAGACGTAGGCTGTGCCAGCGTACACCTTACACGCCGACAACAGGTGCGTAAGGGTCTCTGGCGCCTGCAGGCAGGCTCTACAGCGGATATCGGGCACATCCATACCCATAATCCGGCTACGGTATACTAAGGTGTTGAAGACACCGTCTTGGCAAGCCATTATAGAGCTCTCAGTCTCCGACTTCAACCCATTAGACCTTAGGAAGGAGAAGGTCAACTGCTCAGATAAACCATGCTCTTCTAGATGTTTGTAGAAGATTCCGTGCATTGGTTTATCTTTGTGAAGTCTTAAAAGCAATTGGACTTCAGCAGTTTTAATCCGGGTTTTTAATTGTGCGGGAGCAAGTTCCGTAACGGACTGCTGACACCTCCGCGTGAAGTCGAGCGTGAGACTAAGTTCTTCGGCTGCCCGTGTTGCTGCTCTAAAAAGGAAGGCTCCTTTACCCGCAATCTCGTGCTCTCGCACAAAGCGGATCAGGGGATCGGTGCTCGTCGTAACATAGCAGGCAGTGGCCAGTACTACTCTGTTGTGCAGATGCTCCAAACTCAATAGTCCACGCCCTCCCAGGTGTCGCGGGAGGTATATTCGCGGGACAGAGGATCTAGGATGTAGACTTCCCTCCATATTCATCCTTTTGCGAGTCTTTATGTCGATTTGTCGCAGCTCTTCCACGTTCCAGTGGATAGCACCAAAGCTGTATAGCAACAATGGGACCGCAAGCATGTTTGTGGCAGCGACTTTGTTTTTGCCGGACAGTTCTGACGACCAGATCTGCCGGAGTCGGTGCAAATACTTGCGGCGGAGACACTCTTTGACCAATTCTGCCTCTTGGATGTGACGCTGCGCCACTCCAAGGTAGGTATAAGTATCTCCGGCATGCAGTTGTCGCAAGATGCTCCCATCAACGAGCTGCTCCTCATCTTCACTATCTCCGCAACGTCCTCTTTTGAGATGAACCATGGCACATTTGTCTATCCCGAACTCCATACCAATAGCTTGACTGTAATCCTGCACTACCCTCAGCGACTGCTCTAAATCGCGTTGTCCGGAGGCATAGAGTTTCAGGTCATCCATGTAAAATAAGTGGGTGACCTTGTGCCTCCGGTAATTGGGCTTGCCACAGCTGTATCCCTTAGTATTTTTCAGCGCTATGGACAAAGGCAGTAGCGAGATGCAAAAGAGCAAGGGACTCAAGGAGTCTCCTTGGAAGACCCCTCTTTTAAATGATACCAACTCTGTTCGAACCCTGGTTTCACCCGATGTTATGGTGAACCGAGTCTTCCAGAGCGGCATCAGTTGTTTGATGCATCCCACTATTTGATCATCTACCGAAAGACATTCCAACAGCCGCACAATCAGTTCATGAGACGTAGTGTCGAATGCCTTCCGATAGTCGATCCAGGCCATAGAAAGGTTTCGCAGGTAATGCACGGAGTCCTGTGTGACACAGCGGTCAATCAACAGGTTATCCCTGCAGCCAGCTACTCCTTTCTTAGACCCTCTTTGTTCATATACGCTGAGAAATACGGGATTTACAGCTTGAAGGATACGCATGTACAAGATTCTGGTGAAGAGCTTGTAACATGCGTTCAGACATGTTATTGGCCTGTAGTTTTTAGGATCAGACAAATCTCCGGTCTTCGGGAGAAGCACGGTTCGACCCTCGACAAACCAAGCCGGAATTGGCTGCTCCTGATTTAGCCACGAGTTAAAAACTCCAGCTAAATGCCGGTGGCAACTGGGAAACTTTTTCAACCAGTAGGTGTTTATGCCATCCGGGCCAGGAGCTGCGAAATTCTTTGCGCCTCGTAAGGCACCAAGAATTTCTTCCGTGTTTATCGGGTGACGCAGTACATTCAGGTTTGGAGTCCTCCTACAAACGGACTCGAACTGCGCCAAGGCCGGAGTGTCTGCTTGGAGAGGTTTGGGGTGTTCGTAAATGCCCCTCCAGAAAGTCTCCACGCGATCAGCAGTTGGCGGCTGCTCTATGACTGGTGGTCGCTGTTGGAAGAGACGAGCAGGCTTTTCGGAAAACAATCTGTTTTCCTCCAAACCTCTCGCCCGCGTCACCAGTGATCGTTTAGCAGCGATTAGCGTCCGTATCCTGTCAAGACAATGCTGCTTGACAACAACCAGTACCGCTTGACTGAGCGTGTGATGGTCGCGCCTTAGCTCTCGGGCTATCTGGCGCACGCGGCGCGTAAAAGGCCTACCGGCCGCTCTATATTCCATCACACACTGGATACGGGATGCTTCTTGGCGAGCCAACTGGATTTTCGCTTCCATTTGGCGCACCCGCCTCTGTGCTCTCCCGACAGGAGAGTCTCTCACTCTCCCCTGTCCAGCCAGCCTCAGAGCCGCAGCGTAAATTTCGCAATTGATGCTCCAAATGTCAGAGACCTCCGATAGACGTTCACTCAGCGCCTCATCCTCTCTCTTTAAATCTGCCAGCTTGAAGGACCTCCTGTTGTTATGCAAGGCCCTTCGGTCACTGAAATCTCCAGGTGAGACGGCTTCGTCGATTTCCCTCTCAGCGGGCCTCATCGGCGACCTTTCAGCCTGGTTAACAGGCCTTTCAGTCGCCGGAGGGGCAGGCTGAGCTGGAGCACGAACGTATCCCTGCCCCCGAAGGTAAAATACCTGGTTCCGCAAGCTCTGGGAGGTAATTGTGCTATGCTCTGGATGCATTTCACACCACCTCCCATGCATGCGGGCCATGTATCCCCTACGGCGCGGGCTACTGCTCTCGTAGCAGCTCAGCAGGTCATCCTTCAGTTCCGTCGTCCACCTAAAACAGTCCATGTCGTTGCGTGTGTCGTCGTCAGGGCGATCCGAGGCACCGCCACCTTGCCCAGAGCCGGCTTCCGATACCGGCCTGGTGTGGGTGCTCTTCTTCTGGGGCGGTCGAACCAGAAGGTAGGGCCCGTCCGGTGGTTAGCCTTAGGGCCCCCAGCCGACATTTCAGAGGCAGCCGACCACATTGCCTCCTAGGGATGACCTGTACAGGTTGCCGGCCGGCTTTCATCCCTGGCTTGGGTTATCCCCGCAGTGTCGCCACGCACCGAATAGCCGTTTGATGTTGGTCGGCTTCCTGGGGGCGCATTTTATACCTACTGCCAGGTTTGCTATCAGCCGCCCCTAACCTGGGGTCAGACGCTGTCGGGAAGCCGTCCTTAACATAGGTGCAGCCGCTTCCTCACTATGGTGGTTCATACGCCTGCTTTCACAGCCGGTGACCACCATAGGCCCTTTTAAGGCAAGGACTACCAATCTTTTAGTCGCCTCTTACGACAGGCAGATTAAACCCTGGGAACATTCTAAACCCGGACCCAGACGGGTATATATATATATATATATATATATATATATATATATATATATATATATATATATATAAACAAAACAAAAACAAAAAAGGTGCAACCCGGGCTCCGACACACCGGGCTGCTGTTCCATTCCCCAGCGACTACTCCTCACACCGTGAGGTGAGCAATCACTGGGTCCGCGTATCGTGCGTCCTAAGCAGACGAAGGGACCCATGGATGACTGCCTTCTGCATTCTGGCGGCTAAGATGTGCGCCGCCGCACGGCACACCGGCATTTTGCGCAGTGCAGAGAGCAGCGTATCCCTCATACCACCTAGGGATCCAATGACCATTACTAGCAGACTCACAGTGTAGTCCGGCCAGAGCCTGCGAAGTTGTCCGAGGAGCTCCTGATACTTGGTCCGCTTTTCCTCCTCCTTAGAGACGATGTTCCCCTCGGCGGGTGCCGAGAACTCGATAACGAACATCGTCTTTTGTTGGTAGTCGAGGAGGACTATGTCGGGCTTATTTGCATGTATAAGCATATATATATATATATATATGGAAGAGCTGCGACAAATCGACATAAAGACTCGCAAAAGGATGAATATGGAGGGAAGTCTACATCCTAGATCCTCTGTCCCGCGAATATACCTCCCGCGACACCTGGGAGGGCGTGGACTATTGAGTTTGGAGCATCTGCACAACAGAGTAGTACTGGCCACTGCCTGCTATGTTACGACGAGCACCGATCCCCTGATCCGCTTTGTGCGAGAGCACGAGATTGCGGGTAAAGGAGCCTTCCTTTTTAGAGCAGCAACACGGGCAGCCGAAGAACTTAGTCTCACGCTCGACTTCACGCGGAGGTGTCAGCAGTCCGTTACGGAACTTGCTCCCGCACAATTAAAAGCCCGGATTAAAACTGCTGAAGTCCAATTGCTTTTAAGACTTCACAAAGATAAACCAATGCACGGAATCTTCTACAAACATCTAGAAGAGCATGGTTTATCTGAGCAGTTGACCTTCTCCTTCCTAAGGTCTAATGGGTTGAAGTCGGAGACTGAGAGCTCTATAATGGCTTGCCAAGACGGTGTCTTCAACACCTTAGTATACCGTAGCCGGATTATGGGTATGGATGTGTCCGATATCCGCTGTAGAGCCTGCCTGCAGGCGCCAGAGACCCTTACGCACCTCTTGTCGGCGTGTAAGGTGTACGCTGGCACAGCCTACATCTATCGGCACAATGCGGCTCTACGAGTGCTATACTACCATTTAAGGCACTCATACGGTATAGATGAGACACCGGTGCTGCCATACGCTCCAGGGGACATTGAGTCCGTTGTGGAGAACGAGAGGTGCCGAATTTACTGGAACTACTCATTCTCCACGCTCGAGCTTATACATGCAAATAAGCCCGACATAGTCCTCCTCGACTACCAACAAAAGACGATGTTCGTTATCGAGTTCTCGGCACCTGCCGAGGGGAACATCGTCTCTAAGGAGGAGGAAAAGCGGACCAAGTATCAGGAGCTCCTCGGACAACTTCGCAGGCTCTGGCCGGACTACACTGTGAGTCTGCTAGTAATGGTCATTGGATCCCTAGGTGGTATGAGGGATACGCTGCTCTCTGCACTGCGCAAAATGCCGGTGTGCCGTGCGGCGGCGCACATCTTAGCCGCCAGAATGCAGAAGGCAGTCATCCATGGGTCCCTTCGTCTGCTTAGGACGCACGATACGCGGACCCAGTGATTGCTCACCTCACGGTGTGAGGAGTAGTCGCTGGGGAATGGAACAGCAGCCCGGTGTGTCGGAGCCCGGGCTGCACCTTTTTTGTTTTTGTTTTGTCTATATATATATATATATATATATATATATATATATATATATATATATATATATATATATATATATATATATACATGCCTGCCTCCGAAATGTCGGCTGGGGGCCCTAAGGCTAACCACCGGACGGGCCCTACCTTCTGGTTCGACCGCCCCAGAAGAAGAGCACCCACACCAGGCCGGTATCGGAAGCCGGCTCTGGGCAAGGTGGCGGTGCCTCGGATCGCCCTGACGACGACACACGCATCGACATGGACCGTTTTAGGTGGACGACGGAACTGAAGGATGACCTGCTGAGCTGCTACGAGAGCAGTAGCCCGCGCCGTAGGGGATACATGTCCCGCATGCATGGGAGGTGGTGTGAAATGCATCCAGAGCATAGCACAATTACCTCCCAGAGCTTGCGGAACCAGGTATTTTACCTTCGGGGGCAGGGATACGTTCGTGCTCCAGCTCAGCCCGCCCCTCCGGCGACTGAAAGGCCTGTTAACCAGGCTGGAAGGTCGCCGATGAGGCCCGCTGAGAGGGAAATCGACGAAGCCGTCTCACCTGGAGATTTCAGTGACCGAAGGGCCTTGCATAACAACAAGAGGTCCTTCAAGCTGGCAGATTTAAAGAGAGAGGATGAGGCGTTGAGTGAACGTCTATCGGAGGTCTCTGACATTTGGAGCATCAATTGCGAAATTTACGCTGCGGCTCTGAGGCTGGCTGGACAGGGGAGAGTGAGAGACTCTCCTGTCGAGAGAGCACAGAGGCGGGTGCGCCAGATGGAAGCGAAAATCCAGTTGGCTCGCCAAGAAGCATCCCGTATCCAGTGTGTGATGGAATATAGAGCGGCCGGTAGGCCTTTTACGCGCCGCGTGCGCCAGATAGCCCGAGAGCTAAGGCGCGACCATCACACGCTCAGTCAAGCGGTACTGGTTGTTGTCAAGCAGCATTGTCTTGACAGGATACGGACGCTAATCGCTGCTAAACGATCACTGGTGACGCGGGCGAGAGGTTTGGAGGAAAACAGATTGTTTTCCGAAAAGCCTGCTCGTCTCTTCCAACAGCGACCACCAGTCATAGAGCAGCCGCCAACTGCTGATCGCGTGGAGACTTTCTGGAGGGGCATTTACGAACACCCCAAACCTCTCCAAGCAGACACTCCGGCCTTGGCGCAGTTCGAGTCCGTTTGTAGGAGGACTCCAAACCTGAATGTACTGCGTCACCCGATAAACACGGAAGAAATTCTTGGTGCCTTACGAGGCGCAAAGAATTTCGCAGCTCCTGGCCCGGATGGCATAAACACCTACTGGTTGAAAAAGTTTCCCAGTTGCCACCGGCATTTAGCTAGAGTTTTTAACTCGTGGCTAAATCAGGAGCAGCCAATTCCGGCTTGGTTTGTCGAGGGTCGAACCGTGCTTCTCCCGAAGACCGGAGATTTGTCTGATCCTAAAAACTACAGGCCAATAACATGTCTGAACGCATGTTACAAGCTCTTCACCAGAATCTTGTACATGCGTATCCTTCAAGCTGTAAATCCCGTATTTCTCAGCGTATATGAACAAAGAGGGTCTAAGAAGGGAGTAGCTGGCTGCAGGGATAACCTGTTGATTGACCGCTGTGTCACACAGGACTCCGTGCATTACCTGCGAAACCTTTCTATGGCCTGGATCGACTATCGGAAGGCATTCGACGCTACGTCTCATGAACTGATTGTGCGGCTGTTGGAATGTCTTTCGGTAGATGATCAAATAGTGGGATGCATCAAACAACTGATGCCGCTCTGGAAGACTCGGTTCACTATAACATCGGGTGAAACCAGGGTTCGAACAGAGTTGGTATCATTTAAAAGAGGGGTCTTCCAAGGAGACTCCTTGAGTCCCTTGCTCTTTTGCATCTCGCTACTGCCTTTGTCCATAGCGCTGAAAAATACTAAGGGATACAGCTGTGGCAAGCCCAATTACCGGAGGCACAAGGTCACCCACTTATTTTACATGGATGACCTGAAACTCTATGCCTCCGGACAACGCGATTTAGAGCAGTCGCTTAGGGTAGTGCAGGATTACAGTCAAGCTATTGGTATGGAGTTCGGGATAGACAAATGTGCCATGGTTCATCTCAAAAGAGGACGTTGCGGAGATAGTGAAGATGAGGAGCAGCTCGTTGATGGGAGCATCTTGCGACAACTGCATGCCGGAGATACCTATACCTACCTTGGAGTGGCGCAGCGTCACATCCAAGAGGCAGAATTGGTCAAAGAGTGTCTCCGCCGCAAGTATTTGCACCGACTCCGGCAGATCTGGTCGTCAGAACTGTCCGGCAAAAACAAAGTCGCTGCCACAAACATGCTTGCGGTCCCATTGTTGCTATACAGCTTTGGTGCTATCCACTGGAACGTGGAAGAGCTGCGACAAATCGACATAAAGACTCGCAAAAGGATGAATATGGAGGGAAGTCTACATCCTAGATCCTCTGTCCCGCGAATATACCTCCCGCGACACCTGGGAGGGCGTGGACTATTGAGTTTGGAGCATCTGCACAACAGAGTAGTACTGGCCACTGCCTGCTATGTTACGACGAGCACCGATCCCCTGATCCGCTTTGTGCGAGAGCACGAGATTGCGGGTAAAGGAGCCTTCCTTTTTAGAGCAGCAACACGGGCAGCCGAAGAACTTAGTCTCACGCTCGACTTCACGCGGAGGTGTCAGCAGTCCGTTACGGAACTTGCTCCCGCACAATTAAAAGCCCGGATTAAAACTGCTGAAGTCCAATTGCTTTTAAGACTTCACAAAGATAAACCAATGCACGGAATCTTCTACAAACATCTAGAAGAGCATGGTTTATCTGAGCAGTTGACCTTCTCCTTCCTAAGGTCTAATGGGTTGAAGTCGGAGACTGAGAGCTCTATAATGGCTTGCCAAGACGGTGTCTTCAACACCTTAGTATACCGTAGCCGGATTATGGGTATGGATGTGTCCGATATCCGCTGTAGAGCCTGCCTGCAGGCGCCAGAGACCCTTACGCACCTCTTGTCGGCGTGTAAGGTGTACGCTGGCACAGCCTACATCTATCGGCACAATGCGGCTCTACGAGTGCTATACTACCATTTAAGGCACTCATACGGTATAGATGAGACACCGGTGCTGCCATACGCTCCAGGGGACATTGAGTCCGTTGTGGAGAACGAGAGGTGCCGAATTTACTGGAACTACTCATTCTCCACGCTCGAGCTTATACATGCAAATAAGCCCGACATAGTCCTCCTCGACTACCAACAAAAGACGATGTTCGTTATCGAGTTCTCGGCACCTGCCGAGGGGAACATCGTCTCTAAGGAGGAGGAAAAGCGGACCAAGTATCAGGAGCTCCTCGGACAACTTCGCAGGCTCTGGCCGGACTACACTGTGAGTCTGCTAGTAATGGTCATTGGATCCCTAGGTGGTATGAGGGATACGCTGCTCTCTGCACTGCGCAAAATGCCGGTGTGCCGTGCGGCGGCGCACATCTTAGCCGCCAGAATGCAGAAGGCAGTCATCCATGGGTCCCTTCGTCTGCTTAGGACGCACGATACGCGGACCCAGTGATTGCTCACCTCACGGTGTGAGGAGTAGTCGCTGGGGAATGGAACAGCAGCCCGGTGTGTCGGAGCCCGGGCTGCACCTTTTTTGTTTTTGTTTTGTCTATATATATATATATATATATATATATATATATATATATATATATATATATATATATATATATATATATTGGTTTGTCGAGGGTCGAACCGTGCTTCTCCCGAAGACCGGAGATTTGTCTGATCCTAAAAACTACAGGCCAATAACATGTCTGAACGCATGTTACAAGCTCTTCACCAGAATCTTGTACATGCGTATCCTTCAAGCTGTAAATCCCGTATTTCTCAGCGTATATGAACAAAGAGGGTCTAAGAAAGGAGTAGCTGGCTGCAGGGATAACCTGTTGATTGACCGCTGTGTCACACAGGACTCCGTGCATTACCTGCGAAACCTTTCTATGGCCTGGATCGACTATCGGAAGGCATTCGACACTACGTCTCATGAACTGATTGTGCGGCTGTTGGAATGTCTTTCGGTAGATGATCAAATAGTGGGATGCATCAAACAACTGATGCCGCTCTGGAAGACTCGGTTCACTATAACATCGGGTGAAACCAGGGTTCGAACAGAGTTGGTATCATTTAAAAGAGGGGTCTTCCAAGGAGACTCCTTGAGTCCCTTGCTCTTTTGCATCTCGCTACTGCCTTTGTCCATAGCGCTGAAAAATACTAAGGGATACAGCTGTGGCAAACCCAATTACCGGAGGCACAAGGTCACCCACTTATTTTACATGGATGACCTGAAACTCTATGCCTCCGGACAACGCGATTTAGAGCAGTCGCTGAGGGTAGTGCAGGATTACAGTCAAGCTATTGGTATGGAGTTCGGGATAGACAAATGTGCCATGGTTCATCTCAAAAGAGGACGTTGCGGAGATAGTGAAGATGAGGAGCAGCTCGTTGATGGGAGCATCTTGCGACAACTGCATGCCGGAGATACCTATACCTACCTTGGAGTGGCGCAGCGTCACATCCAAGAGGCAGAATTGGTCAAAGAGTGTCTCCGCCGCAAGTATTTGCACCGACTCCGGCAGATCTGGTCGTCAGAACTGTCCGGCAAAAACAAAGTCGCTGCCACAAACATGCTTGCGATCCCACTGTTGCTATACAGCTTTGGTGCTGTCCACTGGAACGTGGAAGAGCTGCGACAAATCGACATAAAGACCCGCAAAAGGATGAATATGGAGGGAAGTCTACATCCTAGATCCTCTGTCCCGCGAATATACCTCCCGCGACACCTGGGAGGGCGTGGACTATTGAGTTTGGAGCATCTGCACAACAGAGTAGTACTGGCCACTGCCTGCTATGTTACGACGAGCACCGATCCCCTGATCCGCTTTGTGCGAGAGCACGAGATTGCGGGTAAAGGAGCCTTCCTTTTTAAAGCAGCAACACGGGCAGCCGAAGAACTTAGTCTCACGCTCGACTTCACGCGGAGGTGTCAGCAGTCCGTTACGGAACTTGCTCCCGCACAATTAAAAACCCGGATTAAAACTGCTGAAGTCCAATTGCTTTTAAGACTTCACAAAGATAAACCAATGCACGGAATCTTCTACAAACATCTAGAAGAGCATGGTTTATCTGAGCAGTTGACCTTCTCCTTCCTAAGGTCTAATGGGTTGAAGTCGGAGACTGAGAGCTCTATAATGGCTTGCCAAGACGGTGTCTTCAACACCTTAGTATACCGTAGCCGGATTATGGGTATGGATGTGCCCGATATCCGCTGTAGAGCCTGCCTGCAGGCGCCAGAGACCCTTACGCACCTCTTGTCGGCGTGTAAGGTGTACGCTGGCACAGCCTACGTCTATCGGCACAACGCGGCTCTACGAGTGCTATACTACCATTTAAGGCACTCATACGGTATAGATGAGACACCGGTGCTGCCATACGCTCCAGGGGACATTGAGTCCGTTGTGGAGAACGAGAGGTGCCGAATTTACTGGAACTACTCATTCTCCACGCTCGAGCTTATACATGCAAATAAGCCCGACATAGTCCTCCTCGACTACCAACAAAAGACGATGTTCGTTATCGAGTTCTCGGCACCCGCCGAGGGGAACATCGTCTCTAAGGAGGAGGAAAAGCGGACCAAGTATCAGGAGCTCCTCGGACAACTTCGCAGGCTCTGGCCGGACTACACTGTGAGTCTGCTAGTAATGGTCATTGGATCCCTAGGTGGTATGAGGGATACGCTGCTCTCTGCACTGCGCAAAATGCCGGTGTGCCGTGCGGCGGCGCACATCTTAGCCGCCAGAATGCAGAAGGCAGTCATCCATGGGTCCCTTCGTCTGCTTAGGACGCACGATACGCGGACCCAGTGATTGCTCACCTCACGGTGTGAGGAGTAGTCGCTGGGGAATGGAACAGCAGCCCGGTGTGTCGGAGCCCGGGTTGCACCTTTTTTGTTTTTGTTTTGTTTATATATATATATATATATATATATATACATGCCTGCCTCCGAAATGTCGGCTGGGGGCCCTAAGGCTAACCACCGGACGGGCCCTACCTTCTGGTTCGACCGCCCCAGAAGAAGAGCACCCACACCAGGCCGGTATCGGAAGCCGGCTCTGGGCAAGGTGGCGGTGCCTCGGATCGCCCTGACGACGACACACGCATCGACATGGACCGTTTTAGGTGGACGACGGAACTGAAGGATGACCTGCTGAGCTGCTACGAGAGCAGTAGCCCGCGCCGTAGGGGATACATGTCCCGCATGCATGGGAGGTGGTGTGAAATGCATCCAGAGCATAGCACAATTACCTCCCAGAGCTTGCGGAACCAGGTATTTTACCTTCGGGGGCAGGGATACGTTCGTGCTCCAGCTCAGCCCGCCCCTCCGGCGACTGAAAGGCCTGTTAACCAGGCTGGAAGGTCGCCGATGAGGCCCGCTGAGAGGGAAATCGACGAAGCCGTCTCACCTGGAGATTTCAGTGACCGAAGGGCCTTGCATAACAACAAGAGGTCCTTCAAGCTGGCAGATTTAAAGAGAGAGGATGAGGCGTTGAGTGAACGTCTATCGGAGGTCTCTGACATTTGGAGCATCAATTGCGAAATTTACGCTGCGGCTCTGAGGCTGGCTGGACAGGGGAGAGTGAGAGACTCTCCTGTCGAGAGAGCACAGAGGCGGGTGCGCCAGATGGAAGCGAAAATCCAGTTGGCTCGCCAAGAAGCATCCCGTATCCAGTGTGTGATGGAATATAGAGCGGCCGGTAGGCCTTTTACGCGCCGCGTGCGCCAGATAGCCCGAGAGCTAAGGCGCGACCATCACACGCTCAGTCAAGCGGTACTGGTTGTTGTCAAGCAGCATTGTCTTGACAGGATACGGACGCTAATCGCTGCTAAACGATCACTGGTGACGCGGGCGAGAGGTTTGGAGGAAAACAGATTGTTTTCCGAAAAGCCTGCTCGTCTCTTCCAACAGCGACCACCAGTCATAGAGCAGCCGCCAACTGCTGATCGCGTGGAGACTTTCTGGAGGGGCATTTACGAACACCCCAAACCTCTCCAAGCAGACACTCCGGCCTTGGCGCAGTTCGAGTCCGTTTGTAGGAGGACTCCAAACCTGAATGTACTGCGTCACCCGATAAACACGGAAGAAATTCTTGGTGCCTTACGAGGCGCAAAGAATTTCGCAGCTCCTGGCCCGGATGGCATAAACACCTACTGGTTGAAAAAGTTTCCCAGTTGCCACCGGCATTTAGCTAGAGTTTTTAACTCGTGGCTAAATCAGGAGCAGCCAATTCCGGCTTGGTTTGTCGAGGGTCGAACCGTGCTTCTCCCGAAGACCGGAGATTTGTCTGATCCTAAAAACTACAGGCCAATAACATGTCTGAACGCATGTTACAAGCTCTTCACCAGAATCTTGTACATGCGTATCCTTCAAGCTGTAAATCCCGTATTTCTCAGCGTATATGAACAAAGAGGGTCTAAGAAGGGAGTAGCTGGCTGCAGGGATAACCTGTTGATTGACCGCTGTGTCACACAGGACTCCGTGCATTACCTGCGAAACCTTTCTATGGCCTGGATCGACTATCGGAAGGCATTCGACGCTACGTCTCATGAACTGATTGTGCGGCTGTTGGAATGTCTTTCGGTAGATGATCAAATAGTGGGATGCATCAAACAACTGATGCCGCTCTGGAAGACTCGGTTCACTATAACATCGGGTGAAACCAGGGTTCGAACAGAGTTGGTATCATTTAAAAGAGGGGTCTTCCAAGGAGACTCCTTGAGTCCCTTGCTCTTTTGCATCTCGCTACTGCCTTTGTCCATAGCGCTGAAAAATACTAAGGGATACAGCTGTGGCAAGCCCAATTACCGGAGGCACAAGGTCACCCACTTATTTTACATGGATGACCTGAAACTCTATGCCTCCGGACAACGCGATTTAGAGCAGTCGCTTAGGGTAGTGCAGGATTACAGTCAAGCTATTGGTATGGAGTTCGGGATAGACAAATGTGCCATGGTTCATCTCAAAAGAGGACGTTGCGGAGATAGTGAAGATGAGGAGCAGCTCGTTGATGGGAGCATCTTGCGACAACTGCATGCCGGAGATACCTATACCTACCTTGGAGTGGCGCAGCGTCACATCCAAGAGGCAGAATTGGTCAAAGAGTGTCTCCGCCGCAAGTATTTGCACCGACTCCGGCAGATCTGGTCGTCAGAACTGTCCGGCAAAAACAAAGTCGCTGCCACAAACATGCTTGCGGTCCCATTGTTGCTATACAGCTTTGGTGCTATCCACTGGAACGTGGAAGAGCTGCGACAAATCGACATAAAGACCCGCAAAAGGATGAATATGGAGGGAAGTCTACATCCTAGATCCTCTGTCCCGCGAATATACCTCCCGCGACACCTGGGAGGGCGTGGACTATTGAGTTTGGAGCATCTGCACAACAGAGTAGTACTGGCCACTGCCTGCTATGTTACGACGAGCACCGATCCCCTGATCCGCTTTGTGCGAGAGCACGAGATTGCGGGTAAAGGAGCCTTCCTTTTTAAAGCAGCAACACGGGCAGCCGAAGAACTTAGTCTCACGCTCGACTTCACGCGGAGGTGTCAGCAGTCCGTTACGGAACTTGCTCCCGCACAATTAAAAACCCGGATTAAAACTGCTGAAGTCCAATTGCTTTTAAGACTTCACAAAGATAAACCAATGCACGGAATCTTCTACAAACATCTAGAAGAGCATGGTTTATCTGAGCAGTTGACCTTCTCCTTCCTAAGGTCTAATGGGTTGAAGTCGGAGACTGAGAGCTCTATAATGGCTTGCCAAGACGGTGTCTTCAACACCTTAGTATACCGTAGCCGGATTATGGGTATGGATGTGCCCGATATCCGCTGTAGAGCCTGCCTGCAGGCGCCAGAGACCCTTACGCACCTGTTGTCGGCGTGTAAGGTGTACGCTGGCACAGCCTACGTCTATCGGCACAACGCGGCTCTACGAGTGCTATACTACCATTTAAGGCACTCATACGGTATAGATGAGACACCGGTGCTGCCATACGCTCCAGGGGACATTAAGTCCGTTGTGGAGAACGAGAGGTGCCGAATTTACTGGAACTACTCATTCTCCACGCTCGAGCTTATACATGCAAATAAGCCCGACATAGTCCTCCTCGACTACCAACAAAAGACGATGTTCGTTATCGAGTTCTCGGCACCTGCCGAGGGGAACATCGTCTCTAAGGAGGAGGAAAAGCGGACCAAGTATCAGGAGCTCCTCGGACAACTTCGCAGGCTCTGGCCGGACTACACTGTGAGTCTGCTAGTAATGGTCATTGGATCCCTAGGTGGTATGAGGGATACGCTGCTCTCTGCACTGCGCAAAATGCCGGTGTGCCGTGCGGCGGCGCACATCTTAGCCGCCAGAATGCAGAAGGCAGTCATCCATGGGTCCCTTCGTCTGCTTAGGACGCACGATACGCGGACCCAGTGATTGCTCACCTCACGGTGTGAGGAGTAGTCGCTGGGGAATGGAACAGCAGCCCGGTGTGTCGGAGCCCGGGTTGCACCTTTTTTGTTTTTGTTTTGTCTATATATATATATATATATATATATATATATATATATATATATATATATATATATATATATATATATATATATATATATATATATAGACAAAACAAAAACAAAAAAGGTGCAACCCGGGCTCCGACACACCGGGCTGCTGTTCCATTCCCCAGCGACTACTCCTCACACCGTGAGGTGAGCAATCACTGGGTCCGCGTATCGTGCGTCCTAAGCAGACGAAGGGACCCATGGATGACTGCCTTCTGCATTCTGGCGGCTAAGATGTGCGCCGCCGCACGGCACACCGGCATTTTGCGCAGTGCAGAGAGCAGCGTATCCCTCATACCACCTAGGGATCCAATGACCATTACTAGCAGACTCACAGTGTAGTCCGGCCAGAGCCTGCGAAGTTGTCCGAGGAGCTCCTGATACTTGGTCCGCTTTTCCTCCTCCTTAGAGACGATGTTCCCCTCGGCAGGTGCCGAGAACTCGATAACGAACATCGTCTTTTGTTGGTAGTCGAGGAGGACTATGTCGGGCTTATTTGCATGTATAAGCTCGAGCGTGGAGAATGAGTAGTTCCAGTAAATTCGGCACCTCTCGTTCTCCACAACGGACTCAATGTTCCCTGGAGCGTATGGCAGCACCGGTGTCTCATCTATACCGTATGAGTGCCTTAAATGGTAGTATAGCACTCGTAGAGCCGCGTTGTGCCGATAGACGTAGGCTGTGCTAGCGTACACCTTACACGCCGACAACAGGTGCGTAAGGGTCTCTGGCGCCTGCAGGCAGGCTCTACAGCGGATATCGGGCACATCCATACCCATAATCCGGCTACGGTATACTAAGGTGTTGAAGACACCGTCTTGGCAAGCCATTATAGAGCTCTCAGTCTCCGACTTCAACCCATTAGACCTTAGGAAGGAGAAGGTCAACTGCTCAGATAAACCATGCTCTTCTAGATGTTTGTAGAAGATTCCGTGCATTGGTTTATCTTTGTGAAGTCTTAAAAGCAATTGGACTTCAGCAGTTTTAATCCGGGTTTTTAATTGTGCGGGAGCAAGTTCCGTAACGGACTGCTGACACCTCCGCGTGAAGTCGAGCGTGAGACTAAGTTCTTCGGCTGCCCGTGTTGCTGCTTTAAAAAGGAAGGCTCCTTTACCCGCAATCTCGTGCTCTCGCACAAAGCGGATCAGGGGATCGGTGCTCGTCGTAACATAGCAGGCAGTGGCCAGTACTACTCTGTTGTGCAGATGCTCCAAACTCAATAGTCCACGCCCTCCCAGGTGTCGCGGGAGGTATATTCGCGGGACAGAGGATCTAGGATGTAGACTTCCCTCCATATTCATCCTTTTGCGGGTCTTTATGTCGATTTGTCGCAGCTCTTCCACGTTCCAGTGGATAGCACCAAAGCTGTATAGCAACAATGGGACCGCAAGCATGTTTGTGGCAGCGACTTTGTTTTTGCCGGACAGTTCTGACGACCAGATCTGCCGGAGTCGGTGCAAATACTTGCGGCGGAGACACTCTTTGACCAATTCTGCCTCTTGGATGTGACGCTGCGCCACTCCAAGGTAGGTATAGGTATCTCCGGCATGCAGTTGTCGCAAGATGCTCCCATCAACGAGCTGCTCCTCATCTTCACTATCTCCGCAACGTCCTCTTTTGAGATGAACCATGGCACATTTGTCTATCCCGAACTCCATACCAATAGCTTGACTGTAATCCTGCACTACCCTAAGCGACTGCTCTAAATCGCGTTGTCCGGAGGCATAGAGTTTCAGGTCATCCATGTAAAATAAGTGGGTGACCTTGTGCCTCCGGTAATTGGGCTTGCCACAGCTGTATCCCTTAGTATTTTTCAGCGCTATGGACAAAGGCAGTAGCGAGATGCAAAAGAGCAAGGGACTCAAGGAGTCTCCTTGGAAGACCCCTCTTTTAAATGATACCAACTCTGTTCGAACCCTGGTTTCACCCGATGTATATATATATATATATATATATATATATATATATATATATATATATATATATATATATATACATAACTTTTGTCGTTGTGGCACCATATAAGATAAATTTTGTCTTTACGGCACCCATTTTTACGTTCTGGCACCCGGTTTCGGGTGCCGATACGTTTTGCCCTGAAAAAAATTCCTACGGCATTATTAAGCATTTAGAAGCGGCTGACGGAATATTGGCTGGGTGCCAGATTGACCAAAATTATGAACGAACATATTGATTAGTTCGGCTGACTGCCGCTGGGGGGCGCCAAATTTTATACAAGTGTATGTAAATGTGCAACTGATGTCAAAGTGGCACCCCCTAAATGAACGTCCATGCGGCACCATAAATCTGGCAACACTGATTTCTCCACGACCTTTCTTTTCCTAGTGCGAAATGCGGTATTACATTTTTAAATATCGATCAATTCTCATTTGTTGACCTTATGGCACCCTTAATGCGTTGTGCACCTGGAAATCATTTTGCGTTTGTTTTCTCAGCCTATGAATATGGGTTGGATTAGGAATACAATACCAAAAATGTGTAATCTCGAAATTTTCGAAAATTTTCGCGGTTATTAGCTTTCCCTGTATCTATCTTGCATGTACGTATCGGATTATTTTAACGCTCTTTCCGTCCACCTTATTGAAGTGAAACTTGCGCATTTGTCAAGGACCGATACAAGATAATAACCGAATTAAAGCGTCCCATAGGAACGGATATGAATCTAAGGTCACCTGGATTGCTTATGGGTGAAGCACAATCAAATTATACTAGTGAATGAGGAACTAAGCAGTATCCATTAAATATGATCATTCGCTAATAAATATTTGATAGTTTGAAAAACGCAAACTTGCTGAAACGCATGTCCGTAGGCCGACAACAATGTGAGACATGGACTTCCTTGATGTAGACATGAAGATATCTCCTTCCTATAACGTGTTTTTGGCGGATTGGACTCAAGAATAAAAAATCAACAAAGGTTTAAAAAATCAGAATATATGCTTACAAAGGTAAAACGGACTAAAAAGTACAGATGTTTTGCATTTTAAATATAAACGATAAAGTGATGATTGAGAACATTAACGTTATTGTATTCTACGTATAGAAACAGTACCAATGGAACGTTCAAAACAGTTGGTATCGAACACTTCGCGATTTATTAGAATGAAATTATTTTTTTAGATAATGACTTAATTCGTATTTGTCATAATTTTTTCCAATTCAGCTTACCACTAAAACGTGCTTTTTAGACTCTAATATATTTTTAAATATAATTTTGCCTGACGTGCAAGGTTTGGTCGCTCTTATGGTTAGTTTGAAATTTAGAATTCAGGTTGATTGCTATTGATGATTGTCATTATCACCAAGTATCGACTTGAATAAGCTTAGTGGTTGCAGTGGCAATAAAGACCTCCCATCTCGCCGTTGTATTTTACCTTTTGTGAGGTCAAGTCCAAAAAAATGATTGTATATGTCTATTAAATGTATTCCATTTAAAACTGTTATTGACATGTCTTTTTCAATTTCTGGAAACGTTTGTCAGTTTCGAGAAGTTGAGCACGGCAGGTTTCATATTGTAACGTTTTTCTAAAATCTAAAGTAAAACAAAGAAAGGGTCTATAAAACTGTCCCAGAAATTGTGATGTTTTATTAAAATTTAGAAAAAAAAGCAAAACAGCGCTATTTTTATATTTCGAATTGTTAACATTTGAATGACACCCAAACCTTAGTAAAATTTTATACACTAAAAAATCTGTGTGATAAAGAGCGTAGACCATTAGAGTCGATATATTTACCTCTGTTTCGACACAGAATCATACAGATACTCTTCGAAATTTTGAATTATGGCTCGATATTTGTAACTGCAAATCATCCTAAATGCCAAATGAAATCGCTATTCATATTTAGATCATGAAAACGTACATTTTTTCGATCCCAAACTCATTAGACTTCAATATTCGATAATCTTAAGATTAGTGATGATCCCATTTACCTATTGTGTTATGTTGATAAGGTATTTTACTACGTTTTATAGTATAGTGAGGAACACTATTTCCGGCAAGCCTTCGTTTTAGCGCAAAACGAAATCAGAGCCGAGAATGATCACAAATGACTGGGTTTGACATCCTAAGTCCAACGAGATCACTCCCAGACTGAGAAAACTCTGATGGAAAACTAGTAAATTTTGAAGCTGTACCAATTGACTTTGCTTGACGTCCTAACTCCAGTTGTATCAATAGTAGACTGAAGAAACGTTTATTTTGATCCCAATTCTCAAAATTAAACAAAAAAAAATGAAGTCAAGTTGATTGACTCAGTACTTTCCACACATTACTGTGATACCAGTTTATTATTTTCCCATAGCATGAAGCTTTAGTCTGAGATCCCCTTGCAAATAATATTTATCGGCAGCCCCCCCCCCTAAAATTGCCTTATGCCTTATGTCTTTCCTTCTCAGGTCAATGGACAGTCTATTATCAATGCTACAGACTTTTTAGTTTTACAACCACCCACCCCCAAACCACCCAAATTCATCCCCACCCAAAAAATAGGTAGAAAATGATCAGGAACCCCTAAAACATCTAAAAACGAAGTTTGAGCTATTTTCATATTTTTAGTTTTTGATTATTGCTACCCTGCCACTGACACGATTTCTAACAGCCACACGCGTTTTCCAACC
This sequence comes from Callosobruchus maculatus, assembly GCA_951848785.1. Classification (NCBI taxonomy): domain Eukaryota; kingdom Metazoa; phylum Arthropoda; class Insecta; order Coleoptera; family Chrysomelidae; genus Callosobruchus; species Callosobruchus maculatus. The sequence goes on from CATOUR010000035.1 coordinate 1,859,133, forward strand.
TCACCATGGTAGTAATTCTGTGTCAAAATTTCATTAGAACCAATTTAATAGTTTCCACGTTACAAAATACAAAACGATCTAAAGCAATAAATACTCGTATTTATACAGAAAAGTCCCTTAGCTTCGATAATAGGTTAGGCAATGTTTGGATGGACCTAAAAAGGTGATTTATGTCGCTAGGCCTTCTTTCACAGGTTAGTGTACAGCCTGTTATGAATACAACAAATCTTTCAGCTTTTCAACCCCCCACCCCCCAACCGCCTCAATTGCACCCCCACCTAAAAAATTCAGAAAATTTTCTACAACGCTTAAAAACTAAGTTTGAACTGTTTTTGTATTTTTAGTTTTTTTATTAATTTTGCGCCACCACTGGCACAATTTATAAAAACTATACGCATTTTCCATCCTCGCCACGGTCGTAATACTGTGTCCAACCTGCATTAAAATCAATTCAACAGTTTCCTCGTTACACAATATAGAACGATCTAAAGAAATACTCGTATGTTTACACTTGAAAAAATTCTAAGTCCTTTGGTTTCTGTAATAGGCAATGTTCGGAAGGACCTAAAAAAAGTTATTTATGTCACTAGGTCTTCCTTCACAGGTTAGTGGCCAGTCTATTATGAAAGCAACATATTTTTCAATTTTACAACCCCCTACCCCCCAACCACCCCAACTTCACCTCCACCCAAAAAAAAAATAGAAAATGATCAGGAATCCCTAAAACGCCTAAAAACGAAGTTTGAGCAATATTTATTTTTTTTGTTTTTTGCTAATTACTCCGCCGCCCATGCACCGATTTTCAAAATTGTAGGAACATTACCTACTACGGGCCCCAGCATATCACTGCCCAAATTTCATCACAATTCATGTAGCGGTTGCTGAGATTACGTGGCTAGAAAAACGCGTACAGACAGACCGACAGACAGACAGACCGACGGAAATGAGTGACGCGGATTTTCGTTATAATACGCCCAAAAAGTGTATTATCTCAAAATCGAAAATTTTCACGATACTCCCCTCACCTATCGGTGTGGGAAGTAAATGTCTTCTAGTTACGCGCCTGCGCAAACCTTATTCAACCTAATTTTAATTATTTATATTAAAAATTCAATGTTCCATAGTCTGGTAGTCGTCTTCGACCCAGGACGTGAAGCCGTGCCAACTGACATTCGATGAAACCCCATTTAATCCATTTTGTCCGCAATAACTCAACCGGTCGGGTTAAGTTAGGTTAGGTACTGAGCTTTCAAGTGCAGTAGTTTTTCACCAAAACTGTTACTCGGTCTGGGAACGGTCACGTTCGACTCAGGACGTCAAACCTTCCACTATCTATATTTTAGTTTCCGCTAAAACGAAGGCCTATTTCCATATAATATCTTAATGAACTTTGTTTTAAAAAACATGAAACGTGCCTGATCAGGATTTGGAAAGATTCAAAACTTGACATATCTAAATCATTTGTGCCCTACCTGCACTCATACTAATTAAATATATGAGTGGATAAAGTGTCATGTGTGGTGTCATTATAATAAAAATCCAAAGGGTGCTATTTTGACCTGAAATATTACAAGTTACATTTGATGCCTCTTTAACCTATATTATCTCAAGTTCATACATTTAGGTGTCATTTGTACCAAGATTAATGAGGGTGCCAATACACGAAACCTTCAACACTTTTATTTTATATATATAAAACGGCAAAATATCTAGGCAACACTGTAGGGTGCTAGTTTGACGTGCAATATCTCAAGTTCATGCATTTTGGTGCCATAAAGTCAAGGTTTATATGGGTGCCGATACAAAGGCACATACTTCCAGAATTTTATATGTATATAGCTGTGGGTGTCAGATTGTACACCATTTATATGGGTGCTGTTAGATTCAAGCAATACGTATATATATATATATATATATATATATATATATATATATATATATATATTTTATTATTATTATATATATTTTCCTCTTTGATACTAACCTGATCCACTAATAGGAACTTGAGCGTATTAACCTGAGCCACTTCGACGGATGTGAGCCATATAGACGGCTCAGGTCCGTTTGCCTTTGTTTCTCGGTACATTTGGCCTACTACAGTCAATTTCAGACAAAGCTTTGGTAGATCAAATGTCACAGATTGTAAATAACGAAAACATGTTCCGTGCTCTAATGTCAGAAAGGTAAAAAACGTCATAATGTGGTGGCTCAGGTTAATACCATTGCTAGGAAATATAGTTCACAGAATTTCCACAAATGGCGCTGCGATTTCATAATTTATATACAAGTATATACCGGAAATTGTTATAAACATGAGCCAGAGGATTTGGCAACACCGATCATCAGGTGCATGCTATTTTATCAGGGCTAGATGCTCCGCTGTCCGGTTTTTCGCCTGCTGTGCGCATGACGTCACCTCCGAGTGATTCTCATTAGGGATATATGGGTATTATAGTTATTTTCTTTTTACCGCGCTTATTTTCACATTTAGCTTTCTATTGGGTATCGAGAGATAAGTTAATAAATATCATCTAATAGCATTTTATTAATATTGGGAACAAACGTCAAAGCTGGATGTCACTTTTGATCATATCATATATAAGTTTTGTATCAAAACTATTTTCGTTTTCTTTTTTTCGCAATAATTAAAAAGTTGTAACAAAACAAAAATGGGCTTTTCAGTCCAGTACCGAAAACACTCCGATGGCTCCCGAACCCATGTGAAGTCAATATGTTTCGTTGAAGCGATCCGCTCAGCAGTGGTGGGTCGGGTGGCGTAGTGGTATAGTGTTGTGCAGCAAATTGCTGTGTTCAAGCGGGTGTTGGCTCGAAACACACGCTTGCAACTTTTTTTTATTTTTTTTTAACCAAAAAATATATTGATATGCTTTTCACTCATGTTACACACATTTTGTTTTGTACCATCGACATGAATATGTTTTTGAATCGAATTTTACCACTACGTCATGTGACCCTCTGCAGAACGGATCGCTTCAACGAACCATACTTGACGACACGTGGGTTCGGGAGCTTTGGGCGTGTTTTCGGTACTGGATACAAAAGCCCATTTTTATTTTGAAATAACTTTTGAATTATTGTGAAAAAAACAAAAATAGTTTTGTTATAAAACTTAAATGTTATTTCCATGTATCACTAAAAAATGTATTCAATTCAAAACCCTAATTTCTTGTCATCATTATATCATTATCAAATAATCCAGTGATTAAATGTTCCACTTCTGTGGAATCTGATTGGTTGAGATTAGCAATTGTTAAACTCTTTGTTAAACAAAAAAAATGGAGTCAAGTTGATTGACTCAGTACTTCCCACACATAACAGTTGCAACCAAATCATCGCCCACCTGTCGTCAAAAAACGTCCAACACAAAAACTAGTAAATAGTTTCCTCAATCTCTCCGTAGGCGACACAATTCAGCCCCAACTGGACGAAACGAAACAATCAGGAACCCCCAAATTGCTTAAAAACGAAGTTTGAGCTATTTTTATATTTTTAGTTTTTTTATTATTGCTGCGCCGCCACTGACACGATTTTTGAAAACCATACGCATTTTTCATCCTTGCCGCGGTAATAATACTGTGTCTAAGTTTCATTAAAATTGATTCCATAATTTCCATGTTACTAAATTCAGAACGACCTAAATCAATACCTACCCCTACCAATACCAAATCCCTTGATTTCTGTAATAGCCAAGGCAATGTTCGGATGGACCTAACAAACGTCTATTATGCCGCTAGGTATTTCTTTCACAGGTCAATGGACACTGTTATAAATGGAATACGTTTTTGAGTTTTACAACCCCCCACCCACTAACCACCCCAATTTCACCCCCACCCAAAAAAAGTAAAAAATGATCAGAAACCCCTAAAACGCCGAAAAACAAAGTTTGAGCTATTTTTACATTTTTAGTTTTTTTATTGTTGCTGCGCCGCCACTGACACGATTTTTCCAAAACATGCGCGTTTTCCATCCTCGCCGTGGCAGTAATACTGTGTCAAAATTTAATTAAAATCCATTCGATAATTTTGGCGTTATGCAATAAAGAACGATCTAAAACTAAAACAACACTCGGATATACAGGGTGGCCAATCGGGTGACGATAATAATTTTTTTTTAGATAGCCCGTACCGAGACCTATCCAAAACACCCGCAGGTATGTGTACCGATTATTGATAGTTTTCGAGTTATGATTTTTTTTTTGAAAACTTAGAGATTTTCCAGTTTTTCCAAGAAATCGTCAAAAACAAAAACAAGAATGCTTTTTGGCTTTTATTTTTTTCTGCAGTTATACTCAGTATTAAGCCTATTTTAATATTCAATAAAGAGAACCTGTACATCCGAACAATAATTAAGTACATTTTGGGGCCAAAGTTTGAAATTTCTGTTTTTAGTCAGGAGACCAAAACCAGAATAAGATTAAAAATACTCATGTCTGGTTCTGGAGCTTCAAACTAATCTTAAAAACTTTACAGGACATTGCACTTTCGAAATAATGATGAAAAAGTAGCACTTATGGGGACATTTTGCGGCGTACGTGAGTGTTAAAGGTAAAAAGGTGATAATTCACGAATTTCCAAAATGATTTAGAAAACTATTATTTTGCTTTGTTATGACAAATTAACGAAAATAAACTCGTAACAACTAATAAATCCGATAATCATTGATGTTTTGATGAGTTTTAATAAAAAAACTAATACCCAAATTGTGATTTTTGAAGTGTCTTTACTATGTACTATTAAACTTCTGCTAAATTAAGTTGTATGGAAGGTTAACAAAGGAAAGGAATAATAAACAATAATCTGACTTCTAATTTCATGGCAGAATTACCTAGGAAGTGATGTCGTAGCATACGCCATCATTTTCTTTCAGAGTAGCTTTTTGCGAGCTCATGTCGGCGGAGCGCAGTTGTGTTAATTTTCGGTAATAGGCAAGGCAATGATCGGATGAACCTAAAAAGGTGATTTGTATCGCTAGGTCTTCCTTGACAGGTCAGTAGACAGCCTATCATGAATACAACAAGTTTTTCAGTTTTTCAACCCCCCACCCCCCAAACACCAAAATTCCACCCCCACCCAAGAAACACAGAAAATGATCAAGAACCTGTAAAACGCCTAAAAACGAAGTTTGAGGAATATTTGAAATTACCTACCAAGACCCCACAGCATATTGCTGCCCAAATTTCATCACAGTCCATGCAGCGGTTACTGAGATTACGAGGCTAGAAAAACGCGTACAGACAGACAGACCGACAGACAGAACGACAGAAATGAGTGACGCGGATTTTCGTTATGTAGACATTATAAAACGCCCAAAAAACCTATTATCTCAAAATCGAAAATTTTCACGATCACAATCCTCCCCTCACCTATCGGTGAGGGAAGTAAAAGGGATGGCGTATGCTACGATAACGCTTCCCAGGTAATTTCGCCATGGAATTAAAAGTCAGATTGTTGTTTTATTATTCTTTTCCTTTGTTAACTTTCCATACAACTTAATTTAGCAGAAATTCAATAGCACACAGCAAAAAGCACAGGTATTAATTTTTTTTATTAAAAGTGATTAAAACATCAATGATTATCATGTTTATTAGTTGTTATGAGTTTTTTTTCTTTAATTTGTCATAATAAAGTATAATAATAGTTTTTCAAATCATTTTGGAAATTCGTGAGTTATCACCTTTTTACCTTTAATAGTCACGTACGGCGCAAAATGCCCCCATAAGTGCTATTTTTTCGTTATTATTTCGAAAGTGCAATGTCTTGCAGAGTTTTTAAGATTAGATTGGAGCTCCAGAACCAGGCATAAGTATTTTTAATTTTATTTAGAAGGTTTTGGTCTCCTGACAAAAAACAGAGATTTCAAACTTTGGCCCCAGGTTCTTTTTATTGGATATTAAAATAGGCTTAATACTGAGTATAATTGTGGAAAAAAATAAAAGCCAAAAAGCATTTTTGTTTTTGTCTTTGATAATTTCTTGGAAAAACTGGAAAATCTCTAAATTTTCAAAAAAACATACATACATAGAGGTGTTTTGGATAGGTCTCGGTACAGGCTATCTAAAAAAAAATTATTATCGTCACCCGATTGGCCACCCTGTATACATCACAAATTATTCCAAGTCCCTTGGTTTCTATTATAAGGAAGGCAATGTTTGGATGGACCTAAAAAATTGTATTATGGCGCTAGGTCTTTCATTTACAGGTCATTAGAGAGCCCATTGTGAATACAACAAATTTTTCAGTATTACAACCCCCCACCCCCCAATCACCCCAAATTCACCCCCACCCAAAAAAAGTAGAAAATGATCAGGAACCCCTAAAACGCCTAAAAACGAAGTTTGAGGCGTATTTGAAATTTTTCGTTTTTTGCTAATTACTCCGCCCCCCGTATAACGATTTTCAAAATTATAGAAACATTACCTACTACGACCCCACAGCATAACGCTGCCCAAATTTCATCACAATCCATGTAGCGGTTACTGAGATTGGGAGGCTAGAAAAACGCCAACAGACAGACATTTCAGAGATTTCTACGTACAAATGGTTTTTTGGTACATCTCGAAAGGGCTAACCATTTTCGAGAAAAATGCAAAGCATTGAATCGATGCAGGCTATTGTAAATAAATAAATGTTCATTTATTTAATAAGTGTGCTGTGAAAAACAATTTAAATAATTGATAAACAACTTAAGAACTGTCAGTTTATTCAGTTTAGAGTTATTACAAAACATTTAGGTATTATTTTTAGTAACATTATTTAATAAGAGTTTGAACAAATAAGAAATAAAATACTAAGACAAATAGAGAATGTTTTCTTAAAGTGGAAGTGACCGCCACCAGGTGAATATCAGTACACTTCTACTTGACAACAAACTCTGAAACACCATATTCTAAAATCAAAATGTCAAAAAATTACCATTTAGAAAATGGGGTTATTTTTACCCCTAACTCCTCCCGTATGATACGCCTCTGATTAAAATTATGAAATTCTGAATTCAGAATCAGATTCAGCGTCAAAAGTTTACCCATCGTACCTAATTTCGTAATTTTGTTATGAATGGTTTCGAGAATATCGAGGGAAAACCGTCTTCAGGGTGCCCCATGCAAAGGAGCGTAGCTCCCTTAGGAAGCATTTCCGGACCCATGTTCATATGACACTTTCTTTCTATTTTTCAGAGTACTATTCGTGGTTAAAGTTTGTTAACATACTTAATTAACACCCTGAATAAAAATGAATCCCTTTTCCCTTGGTCACGGCATCACGTGAGAATGACTTGACCATATTGACCAATACAAATTACAGTATCCAAAATCCAAATTACAGTATTTTGGAAGTCGCCAAAGTGAAATAGATTCTGAATTCTCGTGGTGGCGAAACGTCAAGCCTTAACGCTAAACGACGCCGGCTTAACAACCCAAGAACCACAAATTCACTCGACGGTGGCCGAGAAAGCCTCATACAGTACATCAGGAGTAATAATTCCACCCAGTCAAGGTCAAGTGGGCGTGTTATTTGTATATATTTGATTGCTAACTATTCTGAGCCTAAACCCAGCTGTAATCTTGGCAACATTGCTTGGCTCAGGAAGATTCGATAATTTACATAAACTTGTATATCAAAGGCTCACAATGGTATTAAATGTATGCATGGCTCATGTATGTACTATAAATATGAATATATAAGCATTTTCAAAAATATTTATTTTAAATAATTTCTTATGTATATTACGGTTTTTAGATACAACACAATATATCTGGAGATGAAAATAAAACTATTATTTATCTAGCACATCTCTAAGTAGGTGGCTCAGTATATGGTCAATTTCCAATTGGCTCAGGTTTGTTATAATGATGTATATATATATATATATATATATATATATATACATATATATATACATCATTATAACAAACCTGAGCCAATTGGAAATTGACCATATACTGAGCCACCTACTTAGAGATGTGCTAGATAAATAATAGTTTTATTTTCATCTCCAGATATATTGTGTTGTATCTAAAAACCGTAATATACATAAGAAATTATTTAAAATAAATATTTTTGAAAATGCTTATATATTCATATTTATAGTACATACATGAGCCATGCATACATTTAATACCATTGTGAGCCTTTGATATACAAGTTTATGTAAATTATCGAATCTTCCTGAGCCAAGCAATGTTGCCAAGATTACAGCTGGGTTTAGGCTCAGAATAGTTAGCAATCAAATATATACAAATAACACGCGCACTTGACCTTGACTGGGTGGAATTATTACTCCTGATGTACTGTGTGAGGCTTTCCCGGCCACCGTCGAGTGAATTTGTGGTTCTTGGGTTGTCAAGCCGGCGTCGTTTAGCGTTAAGGCTTGACGTTTCGCCACCACGAGTGGATGGCATATTCAGAATCTATTTCACTTTGGCGACTTCCAAAATACTGTAATTTGGATTTTGGATACTGTAATTTGTATTGGTCAATATGGTCAAGTCATTCTCACGTGATGCCGTGACCAAGGGAAAAGGGATTCATTTTTATTCAGGGTGTTAATTAAGTATGTTAACAAACTTTAACCACGAATAGTACTCTGAAAAATAGAAAGAAAATGTCATATGAACATGGGTCCGGAAATGCTTCCTAAGGGAGCTACGCTCCTTTGCATGGGGCACCCTGAAGACGGTTTTCCCTCGATATTCTCGAAACCATTCATAACAAAATTACGAAATTAGGTACGATGGGTAAACTTTTGACGCTGAATCTGATTCTGAATTCAGAATTTCATAATTTTAATCAGAGGCGTATCATACGGGAGGAGTTAGGGGTAAAAATAACCCCATTTTCTAAATGGTAATTTTTTGACATTTTGATTTTAGAATATGGTGTTTCAGAGTTTGTTGTCAAGTAGAAGTGTACTGATATTCAGCGGGTGGCGGTCACTTCCACTTTAAGAAAACATTCTCTATTTGTCTTAGTATTTTATTTCTTATTTGTTCAAACTCTTATTGAATAATGTTACTTTAAAAATAATACCTAAATGTTTTGTAATAACTCTAAACTGAATAAACTGAAAGTTCTTAAGTTGTTTATCAATTATTTCAATTGTTTTTCACAGCACACTTATTAAATAAATGAACATTTATTTATTTACAATAGCCTGCATCGATTCAAAGCTTTGCATTTTTCTCGAAAATGGTTAGCCCTATCGAGATGTACCAAAAAACCATTTGTACGTAGAAATCTCTGAAATGTCTGTCTGTTGGCGTTTTTCTAGCCTCCCAATCTCAGTAACCGCTACATGGATTGTGATGAAATTTGGGCAGCGTTATGCTGCGGGGTCGTAGTAGGTAATGTTTCTATAATTTTGAAAATCGTTATACGGGGGGCGGAGTAATTAGCAAAAAACGAAAAATTTCAAATACGCCTCAAACTTCGTTTTTAGGCGTTTTAGGGGTTCCTGATCATTTTCTACTTTTTTTTGGGTGGGGGTGAATTTGGGGTGATTGGGGGGTGGGGGGTTGTAATACTGAAAAATTTGTTGTATTCACAATGGGCTCTCTAATGACCTGTAAATGAAAGACCTAGCGCCATAATACAATTTTTTAGGTCCATCCAAACATTGCCTTCCTTATAATAGAAACCAAGGGACTTGGAATAATTTGTCATGTATACAGGGCTATTCACGTTATTCGACACGGAGCATTATGGCTAAAGTATTTGATAAAAAAGAAAATAATAATTTGGGATGGATAGCGACCCATAAAGGCTACATTCTAAAAATATTTTCATGTTATACAGGGTGTCCCAAAAACACGAAATGTATCAAAGTTATGTTTTTTTTAAATGGAACACCCCATATATTTTTGCATATTCAAATTCCTTGGTGAATTCTAGTGTGACATTATGTATCATACATGGTACCTAGAGTGAACCGTTAAGGTGTAAATCACCATTTTCGGTATAAGTAGATATCAGGAAAAAATTGAATATCGCAGAGATTACAAATCATGGAAGGCTGTGACTTTGCCATATTTCTAAGCATAAAATGCGTCAGCTTTGATGAGACTGTCAAATTTAAATTACGTTTATGCTTGGAGAAATCGGTCGATGAATTAAGGAAACTTCGATCAGCGATAACTTGATTTTTTCAAATAGGAATGCCTAATTTGTTTTATACGGTTGAACGTAGAATTTGATAAGCTTTCTAATGATATAAGGTTGTGAATATCAATCTCTCGTAGTTTTTTATTTAATTTAAAATTTTCAAACAAATCGGCGATTTTCAATTGTCCTACCTATAAGCAACGTAGCAGGCCATGAAATATAAACAAAAATCTGTTCAGCTAGAAGAAAACAACTAACTTAGCTGAAAAATACACACTATCTAGATTAAAGGGACAAGATTATAAAAATTCCTTACAACAAATCAACTCTCCCAGAAACAACTGCCATAACATCTCTAAGGTCAAAGAGAAGCTGGAGTATGGCAGTAATAGATATTTTTACTGTCTACTGGCTACCACAATTTACTAGAGGTTAAACATTTCCAAGGCAATCAAAACCCCTCATATGAAACAGAAACAACCAGCGACTGTTGCTCCAGCACGCAACTATCAATCATATGTAATGGTGTAAAAAAGTACTAATTTGCGTCGAAGTCGATACCTCTGACTGGAGCCCTTCTATTTTTCAATATCTATTAGCAATATTGCAAAAAAGGAATACTGACAAATCAGATTTAAATTTTCTGCCATTTAAGTTATGTTTTATAATTTGATCAAATTTTAACTCATTCTTCATTTTCTGCGACCTTGCTAATAGGTACTGAAGAATTTTCAGCACTCCAGTCAGAGGTACTTTTGACTTGAGTTTTGTCAGAATTGCATACTTTTTTATATCATTAAATGTGAAATTTTATTATGAAAATAATAAACTGCTTACAACATTCTCAAGTAGTTTTTACTTTATTTCAAAATTTTTAATGGTTTTGGAAATTGCCAATCTCTAGTACATTGCAGTAGCTAGTAGACCGTGAAAAAATCCATTTCTGCCATACTCCTGCTTCTCTTTGACCAAAGATATGTTACCGCCGTTGTTTCTGGTTGAACTTTGTTTGTTGCGAGTAATTTTTATAATCTTGTCCCTTTAGTCTAGTTCGTGTGTATTTTTCAGCTGAGTTAGTTGTTTTCTTCTACCTGGACAGGTTTTTGTTTATATTTCATGGCCTGCTATGTTGGTTATAGGTAGGCAAATTGAAAAACGCCGATTTGTTTGAAAATTTGAAATTAAATGAAAACTACCAGAGATTGATATGCACAACCTTATATCATTAGAAAGGTTATCAAATTCTACTTTTAACCATATACAAAAAATTAGGCATTCCCATTTGAAATAATCAAGTTATCGCTGATCGAAGACATTTTATGTTTAGTAATACGGCAAAGTCACAGCCTGCCAAGTTTTATAATCTCTGCAATATTCAATCTTTTCCTGATATCTACTTATACCGAAAATGATGATTTACACCTAAACGGTTCGCTTTAAGTCTCATGTATGATACATAAAGTCACACTAGAATTCACCAAGGAATCTGAATATGCAATAATATACGGGGTGTTCCATTTAAAAAAACGTAACTTTGATACATTTCGTGCTTTTGGAACAGCCTGTATAACATGAAAATATTTTTAAAATGTAGCCTTTATGGGTCTCTATCCATCCCAAATTATTACTTTCTTTTTTATCAAATACTTGAGACATAATTCTCCGTGTCGAATAACGTGAATAACCCTGTATATCCGAGTGTTGTTTTAGTTTTAGATCGTTCTTTATTGCATAACGCCAAAATTATCGAATGGATTTTAATTAAATTTTGACACAGTATTACTGCCACGGCGAGAATGGAAAACGCGCATGTTTTGGAAAAATCGTGTAAGTGGCGGCGCAGCAACAATAAAAAAACTAAAAATGTAAAAATAGCTCAAACTTTGTTTTTCGGCGTTTTAGGGGTTTCTGATCATTTTTTACTTTTTTTGGGTGGGGGTCAAATTGGGGTGGTTAGTGGGTGGGGGGTTGTAAAACTCAAAAATTTATTCCATTTATAACAGTGTCCATTGACCTGTGAAAGAAATACCTAGCGGCATAATAGACGTTTGTTAGGTCCATCCGAACATTGCCTTGGCTATTACAGAAATCAAGGGATTTGGTATTGGTAGGGGTAGGTATTTGATTTAGGTCGTTCTGAATTTAGTAACGGAAATTATGGAATTAATTTTAATGAAATTTAGACACAGTATTATTACCGCGGCAAGGATGAAATATGCGTATGGTTTTAAAAAATCGTGTCAGTGGCGGCGCAGCAATAATAAAAAAACTAAAAAGTGAAGTCAAGTTAATTGACTCAGTACTTCCCCCACATTACGCTGATACCAGTTTATTATTTTCCCATACCATGAAGCCTTAGTCTAAGATCCCTTGCAGCCAAATAATTGCCAACCCCCCCCCTAAAATTGTCTTATGCCGCTAGGTCTTTCCTTCACAGGTCAATGGACAGCCTATTATCGATACTACAAACTTCTCAGTTTTACAACCCCCACCCCCCCCCAACCACCTCACTTTCACCCCCACCCAAAAAACTGGTAAGAAATGATCAGGAACCCCTAAAACATCTAAAAGCCGAATTTGAATTGCTTTCATACTTGTCGCGTTCTTTGATTATTGCTACGCTGCCACTGACAAGATTTTTAACAAACATACGCGTTTTCCATTCTCACCACGGTAACAATATACTGTGTCAGAATTTCATTAGAATCAATTTAATAGTGTCCACGTTACAAAATACAAAACGATTTAGACCAATAAATTCTCGTATAGTATACAGAAAATTCTAAGTCCCTTAGTTTCTGTAATAGGCTAGGCAATGTTCGGATGCACCTAAAAAGCTGATTTGTGTCGCTAGATCTTCCTTCACAGGTTAGTGGACAGCCTATTATGAGTACAAGAATTTTTTTAATTTTTCAACCCCCAACCCCCCAACCACCCCAATTTCACCCCCACCAAAAAAAAAACGCAGAAAATGATCAGGAACCTCTAAAACGCTTAAAAACGAAGTTTGAGCTGTTTTTATGTTTTTAGTTTTTTTATTATTTCTGCGCCGCCACTGGCACGATTTATCAGAACCATACGCGTTTTCCATCTTCGCCATGGTAGTGATGCCGTTTCAAAATTTCATTAAAATCAATTCAACAGTTTCCTCGTTACAACGATCTGACGCAATACTCTCGTATGTTTACATAAAAAAAAATTCTAAGTCCTTTGCTTTCTGTAATAGGCAAAGGCAATGTTCGGATGGACCTAAAAAAGTTATTTATGTCGCCAGGTCTTCCTTCACAGGTCAGTGGACAGTCTATTATGAAAGCAACAAATTTTTCAATTTTACAACCCCCCACCCCCCAACCACCCCAATTTCACCCCCACCAAAAAAAAGTAGAAAATGATCAGGGACCCCTAAAACGCCTAAAAACGAAGTTTCAGCAATATTTAATTTTTTTTGTTTTTTGCTAATTACTCCGCCGCCTATGCACCGATTTTCAATTATAGGAACATTACCTACTACGACCCCACAGCATACCGCTGCCCAAATTTCATCACAATCCATGCAGCGGTTACTGAAATTACGAGGGTAGAAAAACGCGACAGACAGACAGACAGACCGACAGACAGACCGACGGAAATGAGTGACGTGGATTTTCGTTATGATGTACACATCATAAAACGCCCAAAAAACGTATTATCTCAAAATCGAAAATTTTCGCGATCACAATACTCCCCTCACCTATCGGTGTGGGAAGTAAAATATAAAAATAGCTCAAACTTCGTTTTTAAGCAATTTGGGGGTTCCTGATTGTTTCGTTTCGTCCAGTTGGGGCTGAATTGTGTCACCTACGGAGAGATTTAGGAAACTATTTACTAGTTTTTGTGTTGGATGTTTTTTGACGACAGGCGGGCGATGATTTGGTTGCAACTGTTATGTGTGGGAAGTATTGAGTCAATCAACTTGACTCCATTTTTTTGTTTAACAAAGAATTTAACAATTGCTAATCTCAACCAATCAGATTCCACAGAAGCGGAACATTTGATCACTGGATTATTTGATAATGATATAATGATGACAAGAAATTAGGGTTTTGAATTGAATACATTTTTTAGTGATACATGGAAATAACATTTAAGTTTTATAACAAAACTATTTTTGTTTTTTTCACAATAATTCAAAAGTTATTTCAAAATAAAAATGGGCTTTTGTATCCAGTACCGAAAACACGCCCAAAGCTCCCGAACCCACGTGTCGTCAAGTATGGTTCGTTGAAGCGATCCGTTCTGCAGAGGGTCACATGACGTAGTGGTAAAATTTGATTCAAAAACATATTCATGTCGATGGTACAAAACAAAATGTGTCTAACATGAGTGAAAAGCATATCAATATATTTTTTGGTTAAAAAAAATAAAAAAAAGTTGCAAGCGTGTGTTTCGAGCCAACACCCGCTTGAACACAGCAATTTGCTGCATAACACTATACCACTACGCCACCCGACCCACCACTGCTGAGCGGATCGCTTCAACGAAACATATTGACTTCACATGGGTTCGGGAGCCATCGGAGTGTTTTCGGTACTGGACTGAAAAGCCCATTTTTGTTTTGTTACAACTTTTTAATTATTGCGAAAAAAAGAAAACGAAAATAGTTTTGATACAAAACTTATATATGATATGATCAAAAGTGACATCCAGCTTTGACGTTTGTTCCCAATATTAATAAAATGCTATTGGACGATATTTATTAACTTATCTCTCGATACCCAATAGAAAGCTAAATGTGAAAATAAGCGCGGTAAAAAGAAAATAACTATAATACCCATATATCCCTAATGAGAATCACTCGGAGGTGACGTCATGCGCACAGCAGGCGAAAAACCGGACAGCGGAGCATCTAGCCCTGATAAAATAGCATGGACCTGATGATCGGTGTTGCCAAATCCTCTGGCTCATGTTTATAACAATTTCCGGTATATACTTGTATATAAATTATGAAATCGCAGCGCCATTTGTGGAAATTCTGTGAACTATATTTCCTAGCAATGGTATTAACCTGAGCCACCACATTTTGACGTTTATTACCTTTCTGACATTAGAGCACGGAACATGTTTTCGCTATTTACAATCTGTGACATTTGATCTACCGAAGCTTTGTCTGAAATTGACTGTAGTAGGCCAAATGTACCGAGAAACAAAGGCAAACGGACCTGAGCCGTCTATATGGCTCACATCCGTGAAAGTGGCTCAGGTTAATACGCTCAAGTTCCTATTAGTGGATCAGGTTAGTATCAAAGAGGAATATATATATATATATAACCAGCCCTTCCGAGGAATACCTTTCACCCACTTCTGTTTATGTCCTTTATTGGAAGCACAATTGGCTAGTCCAACCTGGTACTTCACACTTTGCAGGCATCTTCTTATCTTTATAGTTTCGTTTGTGCAGGTAAATAAGTAGAAACACATTAAAAACCACCTTCCACTCTTCAGTTTTTACTCTGGAAGCTTATGTTTGTGGAAGCACAATAATTGCTAGTGCAACCTGGTACTACACACTTTGCAGGCATCTTGTTATCTTTATAGTTTAGTTTGTGCAGGTAAATAAGTAGAAACACATTAGAAATCACCTTCCACTCTTCAGTTTTTACTCTGGAAGGTTATGTTTGTGGAAGCACAATTGTTGCTAGTGCAACCTGGTACTACACACTTTGCAGGCATCTTGTTATCTTTATAGTTTCGTTTGTGCAGTTAAATAATTAGAAACACATTAAAAATCACCTTCCAATCTTATTTTTCACTCTGGAAGGTTACACTAATGACATAACAACAAATAAAAGCTCGGCCCCCGATTCAGTGTTGCCATATTTCAATGCTCCGGCCTAGTGAGTAAAGTCGGCCATGTTTCAGGCCAATAGGAATAGAAGTAAGTTTTTGGGCAATTGCATAAAGCATTTTTAATGACAATTGCAAAAGAATACATCAATATACATATAGATGAGTTTGTTTTAGAACATGGCCGACTCTACACTAGGCCGGAGCCTTAGATGTGGCAACGTGGCTTAGCTGTCAAATAGTGGCCCTATAGTTTCAGAATAATTATTACATTTTATATGTATTAGAGTTCATCTCGGTTAATAAATTAAGAAAAATACTTTTTAGAACTACTACTACTAATACCACTTACATCTGATGTCTGTTTCATCACAGTGAGACACTACAAAATAAAAATAAACGCAACCTGTTTCCTGCCGACACTTCCATTTCCACTTGAATGAACACTCAATTTACTTTGTAAATTATCACTTGAGCTAGAAAAATTCACTATTAGGTCACTGTGAAGCCATTCTTGCTGGTCTTGATTTCCCTTTCACTATCAAATGCTTTCGTAGGTATGCCCCAGGCCATGCCCAGATGAGTTCTATTAACTGTATTTTTCTGTGATATTTGGGAGGTCCAGAAAACATTATAGGTACCACATTGTGCTTTAAAATAGGTCTTATCCTTTGAAATGTTTGTAAATTATGGTCTTCATCCTTATAAATATAATCAGCCCTTCCGAGGAATACCTTTCACCCACTTCTGTTTATGTCCCTTAACGGACGGCTAGTGCAACCTGGTACTACACACTTTGCAAGCATCTTTTTATCTTTATAGTTTCATTTGTGCAGGTAAATAAGTAGAAACCCATTCAAAATCACCTTGCAACGTTCTTTTTAATCTGGAATAAGGTTATGTTGGGCCATGGTTTGGTAGTCCTCTACTCATGCCTCTACTGGGCTGCAACCTGGTACTACACGCTTTGCAGGCATCTTTTTATCTTTATAGTTTCGTTTGTGCAGGTAAATAAGTAGAAACCCATTAAAAATCACCTTTCAATGTTCTTTTTAATCTGGAATAAGGTGAGGTTGGGCCATGGTTTGGTAGTCCTCTATTGGGCTGCAACTTGGTACTACACGCTTTGCAGGCATCTTGTTATCTTTATAGTTTCGTTTGTGCAGGTAAATAATTAGAAACAATTTAATAATCAGCTTCCAATCATATTTTCTGCACCTGGAAGAATACACATAACAACAAATGAAAACACGGCCTGATCTCCAACGTTGCCATATTTCAATGCTCCGGCCTAGTGAGTAGAGACGGACATGTTTAGACACATTTGTTCATGTAATCAACCCCAAACTGATGAAATTCTGCTTGAATTAATGTTGTTAATGTATCAAATATTTTTATTAATTAACTGAAACAGTTCAAGACAAAATACAGACTGACAAAACTAAAAAGAGGAAATCTAATGGAAATAAGAAATGTCCAACAGAAGGGAAAATCTCTAAATCTAAATACATGTACATTTTTGGACTGATACTACTGGCATTTTTCACGATTCTTATTTTTTCAAAAAGTATTTTTCTTATTTTATCAACCGAGATGAACTCTAATACACATAAAATAAATGTAATAATGATTCTGAAAGTATAAAACAATTTAAACTTTCCGCGGAATGCCCGCCGTTCGGCCCAGGGTAACCCGCCCACTATTTGACAGCTAAGCGACGTTGCCACATCTAAGGCTCCGGCCTAGTGTAGAGTCGGCCATGCTTTAACGGTTATCGTACCGTACCTCGTACCTATTTTGTGCTCTATGTTTGAGTTTGTACTTTGTTTGTGCTTTAGTTTTGTGCCGGCGTTGCCAGGTCTACTGATTTTTCAGTAGATCTACTGCTTTTTGGGTCTTTGTCTACTGAATACTGTTTTTACGGCGAAATCTATTGATTTTTTTTTCGATTTTCAAGAAATAATGAGTATTACTGTTTTTGTATTTCAAGAAAATGTATAAGGTATAACAGGTTTGATTTCCACAGCGATGTTCTGAAAAATGTATCATTGGTTAAGCCTTCAGCAGCTTTGGACAGTTAGTATCCTTCAGTGATGCCACTCGTCAAACATTTTCCAAATTCAGTCAATCATAATCAACTTCAATAGCTCGATAATGAGTGGCGATTTCTACGAAATAGTGACCTCACATGGAATCAAAACGAAAGTGTGATTGAGTTTTGGATAAAAGTAAAAAACACGTCCCTTTTAGAGATGATAGTGCCATGTTTTTTGTACTATCCGAATTTATGTTGAATACGCAAGTTTTGCCAGATTCATCCACAAACGTGGAAAGAATTTTCTCTGATGCTAATCTTCAAAAAAAAAAAAAAAACACATAGCACATACGCTATCGTTTGTCCACGTCAAGTGTATGAGGTGTGGCATTTTGCATACAGAATGAAAACGAGAAGCCAAACTTTGATGTGGATTTAAATAATTGTATTAAACTACATAACAATATATAATATGTACCATGTACCAAAGAAATGCAGACTTGTCAGATTCAGATCTAGATCGATGAAGGCGTGTATTGTTGCTTATTATTTTTTAGTTTTATTAGTAAGTCATATTATTTAAGAGTTTTTGTGCTGTGTAATGTTTTCTGTAGTTTTATCAGGATGATGTTTTACTCAAGCAATTACGTTTTTTTATGGTTTTGTAATAAAAAATGTGCTAAGTTTTTTTGTTTGTGGTTGTGTTACACTGTTTATTTACAAAAAAAAAATTCTACTGTTTTTTTACAAAATCTACTGCTTTTTTTATCTATAACCTACTGCTTTTTTAAAATTCGACCTGGCAACGCTGTTTTGTGCTTTAGTTTGCGTTTCGTTTGCGTGGTGTCTGGTGTGGTGTGTGCCAACTTTATAGCGTTTTTCACTGGGCCATGGCCGTCTCTACTCACTAGGCCGGACCATTGAAATATGGCAACGTTGGAGATCAGGCCGTGTTTTCATTTGTTGTTATGTCATGTGTATTCTTCCAGGTGCAGAAAATATGGTTGGAAGGTGATTATTAATTTGTTTCTAATTATTTACCTGCACAAACGAAACTATAAAGATAACAAGATGCCTGCAAAGCGTGTAGTACCAGGTTGCAGCCCAGTAGAGACATGAGTAGAGGACTACCAAACCATGGCCCAACATAACCTTATTCCAGATCAAAAAGAACGTTGCAAGGTGATTTTGAATGGGTTTCTACTTATTTACCTGCACAAATGAAACTATAAAGATAAAAAGATGCCTGCAAAGTGTGTAGTACCAGGTTGCACTAGCAATTGTGCGTCCGATAAGGGACATAAACAAAAGTGGGTGAAAGGTATTCCTCGGAAGGGCTGGTTATATTTATAAGGATAAAGACAATAATTGACAAACATTTCAAAGGATAAGACCTATTTTAAAGCACAATGTGGTACCTATAATGTTTTCTGGACCTCCCAAAGATCACAAAAAAATACAGTTAATAGAACTCATCTGGGCATGGCCTGGGGCATACCTACGAAAGCATTTGATAGTGAAAGGGAAATCAAGACCAGCAAGAATGACTTCACAGTGACCTAATAGTGAATTTTTCTAGCTCAAGTGATAATTTACAAAGTAAATTGAGTGTCCATTTAAGTGGAAATGGAAGTGGCGGCAGGAAACAGGTTGCGTTTATTTTTATTTTGTAGTGTCTGACTGTGACGAAACAGACATCAGATGTAAGTGGTATTAGTACTAGTAGCTCTAAAAAGTAATTTTCTTAATTTATTAACCGAGCTGAACTCTAATACATATAAAATGTAATAATTATTCTGAAACTATAGGGCCACTATTTGACAGCTAAGCCACGTTGCCACATCTAAGGCTCCGGCCTACTGTAGAGTCGGCCATGACTGGGCACATTTTAGTACACTCCGTGCGAGTGCAGAATACTGAAAAAGTTCACCTAGGGTAACACTTTTGCACTGGGTTCTTCCAGTGGAATACACATCAAGAAACATCAACTTGTTTTGACAACTATCTTTGCATATATTACTACTATACTATACTACTTACTGGTTTTTTTGAAAACTGTTCAATAGTTTCCATGTAATTGCTAATTCTGGGTATTTTTTCTCCCGAATTTCTTCCTAAATAACTACTACTACTACTAAATAACTATTTGTTCATCCTCAGAAGAGGAGCTGGATTCTGCCAATTCGAACAAGGAAATTAAAAGTTTGATTTTTTCGTTCACTCTACTCATTCTGACTGAAAATAGTGGAAATCAACTAGGTATTACTGTATTCAAAGATCGAAAGTTTAAACAGATGAAACACAATTCTATGATTTGAAGTTTTCCGCTCAAACCT
The DNA here is from genome assembly GCA_951848785.1 of Callosobruchus maculatus. Lineage (NCBI taxonomy): Eukaryota > Metazoa > Arthropoda > Insecta > Coleoptera > Chrysomelidae > Callosobruchus > Callosobruchus maculatus. The sequence goes on from CATOUR010000035.1 coordinate 1,879,442, forward strand.
ACTGTCATTTTCTTGGTTCACTTCCACGACACTCATAGCGTTTTTCACTGGTTGCACGCGGGCTGAACTGAATTTCTGTTTTGCCTTTCACTGGCCATGCCGTTGGGCCATGCACTGGCAGTTCCAGTTTCCAGTGCAAAATTTTTTAAGTGCACTCATTTCACTGGCATTTCTGCACTCGGAGCGGTCGAACTGAGTGCAATAATTTCGCACCGATTTCAAAGCGAGTGTCGTGGAAGTGAACCAAGAAAATGACAGTAGGTTTGAGCGGGAAGTTTCAAATCATAGAATTGTGTTTTAGCTGTTTAAGCTTTCACTCTCCGAATTCGGTAATATCTAGTCGATTTTCACTATTTTCGGTCAGAATGAGAAAATCAAACTTTTAATGTCCTTGTTTGAATTGGCAGAATCCAGGTCTCATCTTCTAAGGATGAACTAATAATGTGTTTAGAATGAAATTCGGGAGAAAAAATCCCAGAATTAGCAGTTACATGGAAACTATTGAACAGTTTTTCAGACAAACGAGTATAGTATATAATGCAATATATGCAAAGATTGTTGTCAAAACAAGTTGTTGTTTCTTGATGCGTATTCCACTGGAAGAACCCAGTGCAAAAGTATTACCCTAGGTGAACTATTTCATAGCGTTTTTCACTGGTTGCACTCGGGCTGCACTGGATTTCTGTTTTGCATTTCACTGGCAGTTCCACTGCAACATTTTTTAAGTGCACTCATTTCACTGGCATTTCTCCACTCGGAGCGGCCGAACTGAGTGCAATAATTTCGCACCGATTTCAAGGCGAGTGTCGTGGAAGTGAACCAAGAAAATGACAGTAGGCTTGAGCGGGAAACTTCAAATCATAGAATTGTGCTTCACCTGTTTAAACTTTCGATCTTTGAATAATGAATACGGTAATAACCTAGTTGATTTTCACTGTTCTCAGTCAGAATGAATGAAAAAATCAAAGTTTTAATTTCCTTGTTTGAATTGGCAGAATCCAGCTCATCTTCTTATGATGAACAAATAATGTGTTTAGGAAGACACTCAGGAGAAAAAAATCCCAGAATTAGCATTAGCAATTACATGGAACAAGGAAACTATTGAACAGTTTTCAGGCAAATGAAAGTAGATATACCTATGCAAAGATTGTTGTCAAAACAAGTTGTTGTTTCTTGATGTGTATTCCACTGGAAGAACCTAGTGCAAAATTGTTACCCTAGGTGAACTTCTTCAGTATTCTGCACTCGCACGGAGTGCACTAAAATGTGCCCAGTGAAAAACGCTATCAGTATTCTGCACTCGCACGGAGTGCACTAGTAGCGTTTTTCACTGGTTGCACTCGGGCTGCGCTGGATTTCTGTTTTGCATTTCACTGGCAGTTCCAGTGCAAAACTTTTTAAGAGCACGCATTTCACTGGCATTTCTGCACTCGGAGCGGTCGAACCGAGCGCAATAATTTCGCACCGATTTCAAAGCGAGTGTCGTGGAAGTGAACGAAGAAAATGACAGTAGGTTTGAGCGGGAAACTTCAAACCATAGAATTGTGTTTCATCTGTTTAAATTTTCGATCTTGTAATACAGTAATACCTAGTTGATTTTCACTATTTTCAGTCAGAATGAGTAGAGTGAACGAAAAAATCAAACTTTTAATGTCCTTGTTTGAATTGGCAGAATCCAGCTCATCTTCTGAGGAAGAACAGATATGTATTTATGAAGTAATTCGGGAGAAAAAATTCACAGAATTAGTAATTTCATTGGAAACTATTGAACAGTTTTCAGACAAACGAGTAAGTAGTATTGTATAGTAGTAGTAATATATGTAAAGATTGTTGTCAAAACAAGTTGATGTTTCTTGATGTGTATTCCACTGGAAGAATCCAGTGCAAAAGTGTTACCCTAGGTGAACTTTTTCAGTATTCTGCACTCGCACGGAGTGTACTAAAATGTGCCCAGTGAAAACGCTATAAGACGAGCCCAGTGAAAAACGCTATCACTTTGAAATCAGTGCGAAATTAATGCACTCGATTCGACCGGTCCGAGTGCAGAAATGTCAGTGAAATGCGTGCTCTTAAAAAATTTTGCACTGAAACCGCCAGTGGAATGCAAAACAGAAATCCAGTGCAGCCCGAGTGCAACCAGTGAAAAACGCTAGGCGCTTTCCTTTTACCTGATTTATCTCACTTGTGACGTCATGACTCATTTCGATGTACCTTCCTTTTGTCTTCTGAATCTGAGACTAAACTCTAAAGTGAGATATTTTATCCCCTCTGCACAAGATCGAAAGGTAGATCAGTTGTCTCAGATCATTTAGATGTCAAATAAATCAATAAATAAGGTTCGAATTTTTTGTAAGTTTGAATTTTAGCGGGTTTTGTGGTGCATCGATAGTCGATAGTGTATGGTGAGCAGGTGAGCTACGAAAAACGTAAAAAAATAGGTTAAGGAAAGGATCGACAGATTATAGAACCATAGCATATTACAAAATTTCGAGGATTGACATTTATCTGCACAAACACGTTCCTTTAACTCATCTGAGCATCTGAGGTTTCCAACTGAGCTGAGCCATCTGATTTTTAAGTGATCTGATAGTGTTTTCCACTGAGCAGCACTCACTGCACTCCTGACAAGTGCAATTCTATCATCTGCTCTGACAAAGTGCATATCGGTGGGGATCAGTGCAATTCCTGAGTGGAACGTACCCAAGCAGAACAGTGCATTTATAATGACAGCCGACCTTTGTTTTTTCTAAGGTTAATAGAGCTGTTTATTTAAGTTAGAAAGGTATAAAATGTCTGAGGATTATGAAAATTATGATGGTAAATGTGGTCTTCCGGAGGAAGAATTGAGAGTCCCCGAATTCTATTAACTTGTAGCATGTAGTCCTTTCCACACGAAAATCACTTTTAAACTAAAAATGATTTTATTAAGTTTTAATATTTTTTTTATTAGAAAAAAGTGTATACCTCTTTATCGCTGAATTTGTGTACTACAGTTTCCACAAATTTTATAATTTTCGGCATTTTTCGCTTTTCCTTCAATAACATTGCAATTTCTTCTTCATCATCACTACTTTCATCGCTTTCTAGCAATTCATTTAAAATTAGAAAATCTGACATTTTTGAAGCCATATTCGCCATATTTGCACTGGCACTACAGCACGAGATCCCGAGGCTCGTGCGAAAAAGTTGCCCTGAGTGCGCACTACACTCAGAGAAGGCGGGTAGCGGAACATACATATCAAGCAGTGCAATAGAACTTTACCAGTGGAACATGCACTCAGTTCAACGCAGTGCGGGTGAGTGCAGCCCAGTGGAAAACACTATGAGTTAGTGCAGATGTAAAAGGAAAGCACCTGCTATTAGTATCGCTAATTCTCAGTGTATATGTTTTGTGGCTAATTCGCTAACCAATCAGTGCAGGGGTGTGAAACTCAAATGAGGACCCTGTGTAGCGGAGTTGCGTGATAATTATTGATCAGCCAACTCTGTTTCAAACAGATTCCTAGATGCATCAGAAGTGGCCCAATTGTGATGCCTAACGTCATTTTGACAGCCATTGTCGTAACTGACATTTAGTGACATTGTCGTTGCTCGCTTTTGTGGATTGGCGTCTTTTTGCAATTTTGCACTACATTTGAGATTTTTGTCTGCCTATTGTTGTCTATATGTATTTAGGAATGGGTTCTAAATATTTACGCCGTTGTCCTGCGCCAAATTGCAAGAATGCGGATGCGCGAACGTAAGTGATTCGCCTGATTTATACCGCTCACCTCATTTTTGTATTGTGAATTTTGATGCAAAATTAATACAAGATTGATCATTTCTACATGAAATATACATATATCATTTGAATGCATTACTAAACACTACTACTCATACTCATATAACTTGAATTACTGTTCACAATCACATACACTGCCATAAAGGTGTGCAGCATTCCCTCTCTTTGGCGAACCATTGCATTGAAGGTGAGGTCCGATGGTCTAAAAATACATTTTTTCCTTTCAGACATTAAATCAAATCCCATCTGATCAGCGTATACAGAGACGCTAGTTAGAACGGATTGGCAACCCAAACCTACAAATATACAAACATCTTGCCTGCATCAATATGAATAGTTAAGGGATATTACCTCTTTACTCTTCAAATTATATGCCATCAAATGATTGTAATTATCATGAAATACCTAGTGATTCTATTGAATAAATCATGCTTTACTTAATATGAATTGTTTTTGTACCTTGTGTAGCTGACTTTATTTAAGAAATTGTCGTGTTGAAATAAATTACAAAAGGGTTTGTTTTGCTTTATTACAGTAATGCTAATATATTCCCATTCTTACATAATCAGTTGAATATCCTATTTTGGCGATTTCAACCACCCAAGCCTTCCTTTTATCAAGGCTTTCCTCTTGGCCTAATTTATTAACTATTTTCACCGTGATACCAGACTTCTGTTTCGGAAAATAGTGAAAATGTGTACTTCTATCGGCACCTTTTCTAGAATGGCATTCGTACACACAACAGTTTGTAATGTTTGGTTTTCTGTTCGGTCGAGGGCCCCGGCCCCGGTTCAATATGCAGATCCTGATGCTGTCGGCGATGACATTTTACAACAGAATCGATCGATATTGAAATTCACAAAATAATCTGTGCGAAACTTTAAAACTCTGAGCAAATCACAATAAAACAAGCAGCAGCAAAAACCGTGTGTAAACGATAAAGGCACAAAATATAATAAGAATAATATAGGGTTATGTATGAATACTCGTAGTCTAGGTTCGCATATTTTCCGCCCAGAGGGCGCATTCATTTTTGAAAACGCCAATACAACGTGGTAGCTTGTCACAAAAATTAACTAACTGATTAATTACCTGTCTTGAAAATTGCACCGATTAGAAAAGTTAAAACACTAATTAAAAAAAATGGAGTACGTGTCGTGAACAATATTAGTTTTATTTATTATTACACCACCTATCAATTCCATTTTTTTAAATTAATACTTCAATTTTTTTTAATCAGATCCATTTTCAAAACAGGTAATGAATGCGTAAGGTAAATTCTTGTGACAAGTTACCACGTTGTCTGGAAGCTGAGTAAGGTTATACAATATTCAGTTCACACGCAACCCGAATAGATGGCGCGGATGTCAGTCAAAAATGCCTTGCCAAATTGTCATACACAGAGTGTCCAGTCTTTCAGTGGATCATGGGTGTATTCAATGGGACTTAGCCCAAAAGCGCTAGCGTGGAAGCGCCTGCAGGCGCTAGGTGTGACCGTTGAACGACTTTCTTTTTGACGTAATAAAACTGTCATATCCATCTCCATATTGTAATATTTATTATCCGTATTGTCAAAAACCTATGCTATAAATCACAAATCCTAATATTAAATTGACACTATACAAAGGTAACAGCTTACCTCAGAACTACAAATAACTTTTTTCTTATAGTTTTGTGCCGCTTCGCTAACCAAATAGCGCTTTCTAGAAGTGCTAACCAAGCTGACTGGTGCTTTTTTGACAGCTTGTCGTTCATCGGTTAGTTAGCGCAAAGCGCCCACAAGCGCTTACGTCCGCTAAGTCCCGTTGAACACAACCTGTTGAATCAGTGGGTCAGTGGCTAAATGTTTTGTGGTGGCTAATGCTTAGGTGATGCTTTTTGTGGTGATACTGGTGATCATGTGGGGTAAACTGTGTCCTGTGAACCCGCAACACGATGTCAGCGCCGTCTGGATATTTTGTTGAAAATAAATGTGACATTGCTGATATATGTCACTGTCAATAGTGTCAATATGACAAGATTCTAACCTCATTTGTTATTTCATTTTGGTTTGGGGTCGCGGCGTGGGCGTGGGGCTGACTTATTCTTTTTCCTGATATTTCTCATTTGCAGGTAAGTTATCGTATTTTCGTGTCTTTCTGAGGCCCGAAACACTCATAGCATGGAATGTTTTTAAGTGTACATGTAACTATTTCTGATACAATAATCAAAAGAAATTATCCCGCCATATTCAACCATGTGGTATTTTAATTTTCAGATATTCCGAAGACGTGGAACGGAAGCATGGTAAAAGGGTGAGTTTATTGATCACGAATATCAAGATACATAAATAGACCCTTTTTTATTATCATACTCTTTCTGAGGTGTTGTTGATATCTTTCAATATATAGTATTTACCATGGCTAGCTCTTCTGGTACTTCGATTTCTCAGTACAGATACAGCACACGGAAATGCCAATTTCCCTTGTGCGAAAACAAGTACTACTGGGGCGGGAGCCATTCTGAACCTCAATATAAAAAATTCCATTACTTCCCCAAAAACCCCGAAGCGAGGCAGCTATGGCTTTGTGCTTGTGGAATTAGTTCAGATTCAAATAGTACATATTTATTTGTTTGTGAAGACCATTTCCTTCGGTCAGATTATATGTGTCCACAAGACCCCAATTCACGATTGAACTGCAGAGCAGTTCCAAAAGCCATTGTTTCTACTCCACAAGATATAACAAATGATTTGAATCTTGCACTCTCCTTGAAGCAATGCTCTGCTGGTTCCTCAGCAAGCATCTGAGATTCACCTTCAACATCTTCAGCAAATAGTCAGGTTTTTGAGTCCACAGAAGTATTAGAGCAGTTACCAGGTATTACTGCTGCTGTTTTACATGATCACTCATACTTCTCCCAATTGGGTTCTGCTGTGCAAACACATTCTAATGATAGATTTTCATTTTTATCAGAACAATCCAGCTCTTGCCTAAATAGATTAGGGATTTCAAAAAGTGAGTTGTCAGAAAGAGAGTCCAAAATGTTGATGATATCCATGTGAAACTTTATAGTTTCTTGGATAAGTTTGGTCACTTGCCTTATGTTGAAACTAACTTTAAGACCAGCTTGAACAGACATATAAAATTGTCTCAGTCTTGCAAGGACCATGATATTCTTCAGGATATCATTGGTAAGTGTATAAGACTGACAATTTTTAAATATGTCTGTGACAAGAATTCACTGAAAAGACCTTCTGATGGTCATCAGAGGAAAATAAAAAAGTTCAAGGCATTATAATTTGTTTTTAATGGAATAATGACTGCCCTTTATTTTAATTTTTTTTTCATATGGACCTCCATGGATGGATCATCAGTAACCCGGCTGTGACTTAAGTACCTGATATGACATATTTTTTTCCTGATTGTGATAGAATTGTTTTAGTTTGTATTTAAAGACATTTAAGTTATTTTTATTTGTTATAATTGTTATTCAATATTTTGTAATACAGGGTGAGTCAAGCTCAACGCCTCGGACTCTTGTGACCAAACGATACCACTTTTCGAAAAATCGACTTTGCAAGTGTATGTAGGTCGAGCTGAGCTACATTTTAAAAATAATGACTTTTATACAGGGTGTTTAATAAAAGCGTGACATAACAAAGTTATGTTTTTTTGAATGGAACACCCTGTATATTGTTGCATATTTAGATTCCCGTTTGCATTTTAGTATGACTTTATGTATCACACATGGGACTTTAAGCGAACCGTTTAGGTGCAAATCACAATTTTGGGTCTAGGTAGATGTCAGAAAAAAATTGAATATCGCAGCTACTATAAATCTTAGAGGGCTGTGACTTTTCCGTGTTACTAAGTATGAAATGTGTCAGCTTACGTTAGACGGTCGAGTTCGAATTACATTTGTGCTTGGAGAAATCGGTAGATCAAATAAGGAAATTTCAATCAAAGGTAACTTGATTTTTTCAAATGGGAATGCATAATTTTTTTATACGATCAAATGTGCAACTTGATAAGCTTTCTAATGATATGCGGCTGTAAATATCAATCTCTGGTAGTTTTGATTTAATTTCAAATTTTCAGTAAAACCGGTGTTTTTCAATTTTCCTACCTATAAGCAACTTAGCAGGCCATGAAATATAAACGAAAAACTGTTCAGATGGAACAAAACAACTAACTTAGCAGATAGATGCGGACGAACTAGAATAAAGAGACAAAGTTATAAAAATGACTTACAACAAATCAATTCTAACCAGAAGTAGCAGACGTAACACATCTAAGGTCAAAAAGCAGCTGGAGGACGACAGAAATGGGTATTTTTAACAGCATACTGGCTACTACAATATTCTAAAGATTGACGATTCACAAAACCATTGTTGATCTTTAAATGAAAGGAAATCTACCATGCAATGTTGCTGGTAGCTTAATAGCTTCAGAATAAGATTTCACATTTCATTATTTAAAATAATAGTAACCGATACCTCTGACTGGAGTTCTGCAAATTCTTCAATGCTCATGAGCAAGATCGCCGAAAATGAAGAATAAGTTAAAAATCTGATCAAATTATTAAACACAATTTACCTGGCAGAAAATCAAAATATGATTTGTCAGTATTCCTTTTTTGCTATCTTGCTAAGAGATACTGAAAAATTTAAGGGACGACAGTGAGAGGTATCATTACTTTTGACTTTGACGGAAATGACTACTGTTATATACCATTAACCCTTAACCGGTAACGTGCAAATTCGGGGCATAGCTGGTAACGTGCAGTCTGTGAGACTGTAACGTCTTTGAAGCTTAAAAAATCAAACTCTCCTAATTATTTTTTTGAAAAAATGCATGAAGATTTGTTGGGTATATATCCTTTAATAATAATTTTGTATAAAGTAGCATAACGTGATGTAAAGAAACAAAATTATGATAATTATTAACTATAACACAAATTAGCAGCACAAATTTGTAGGACCAAGATAATAAAAAAAAACTTTGACCACACTCAAATCTATATATTTTGTGATTGATAATAAGTAAAGCAATACACCTATAAAAATATTTTGGTAAAAAATGACGGACCTGCCATTACTACCAGTGGAGAAAAATTATAACGTAAACCGTAACGTTCCGTCTCACAGACTGAACCGAACTAACAACTAAGCACATCTGGAATGTTGTTTACGCAAACTTATTGATAAACGGGATATAAAAGGGATACCAATGGCAGATAGATTAGATGAGGTCATTTACCAGAAATGCGGCAAGGTTTTGTTGTAGGCTCGAACTTAAGATTGCTTGCAGTCTCACAGACGGCACGTTACCAGTTAAGGGTTAAATGTGAAATTGCGTTCTGAAGATATTACTGACGGCAACGATCGCTGAAAGTTTTGATTTCATTTCAAAGTGTTTAGTGATTTTGGAAATTTTTAATCTCTAGTACATTGCAGTCGCTAGTAGGCTGTAAAAATTATCCATTTCTGTCGTACTCCAGCTTCTCGTTAACTTTAGACATGTTACCGCCGTTGTTTCTGGTTAGAGTTGATTTGTTGCAGGGAATTTTAATAATCTTGTTCTTTTACTCTAGTTCTGCTGGATCTTTTTGCTAAGTTAGTTGTTTTCTTCCATCTGAATACGATTTTGTTTATCCTTCATGGCCTGCTGGTTTGTTTATAGGTAGGGAAATTGAAAAACACTGATTGCATTGAAATCTCGAAATTTAATAAAACCTACCATAGATTGATATTCACAACCTGATATAATTAGAAAGCTTATCAAATTGCAGATTTGATCATATAAAAAAAAGTATGCATTCCCATTTGAAAAAATCAAGTTACCATTGATTGAAATTTCCTTAATTGATCTACCGATTTCTCCAAGTACAAATGTAACTCGAACTCGACCGTTGAACGTAAGCTGACACATTTCATGCTTAGTAACTCGGAAAAGTCACAACCTTCTAAGATTTATAATAGCTGCGATATTCATTTTTTTTCTGACATCTACCTATACCCAAAATTGTGATTTACACCTAAACGGTTCGTTTAAAGTCCCATGTGTGATACATAAAGTCACAGTAAAATACATCCAGGAATCTAAATGTGCAATAATATACAGGGTGTTCCATTTAAAAAAGCATAACTTTGATATGTCACGCTTTTATTAGACACCCTGTATAAAAGTCATTATTTTTAAAATATAGCCCAACTCGACCTACATACACTTGCAAAGTCGATTTTTCAAAAAGTGGTATCGTTTGGTCACAAGAGTCCGAGGCGTTGAGCTTGACTCACCCTGTATGATATCATTTTTTGTTTTTTTCAGAAATCTGTACAATGCAAATGCACCATCTTTATTATCTAGTTTTAACAATAAAGGGTATTAAAACATCTCCACTTGTTTGATTTCCCACTGTTAAACATTTTCAGCTCGATAGTCACGTTTATTGTACAGTTGAAATTGGTTCTCCCAATCGAAAAAACAATTTGGATTTTTGCTATTCTGCCGTACTAACAAGAAAGGTCCTATCTGCAAAATTTGGTAAATTGACATTTTTGGCTCATTGGAATGGTAAGCAAATTTTCTACACCTTGGCAAAGTCTAAGAGTCCTATCTGTGTTTAAACTGCTTGATTTTGTGCCTAAATGTTTAGTCCGAAGTGAATAAAAAGTCATCTTTACTAGCTTTAATTGTCGGATCAAACAATTACTAAAATAAATAGTCCGTTCTGCCTTCAAAAGTGCAGTTAGGACAATTTAGGCTAGCATTTTGTGCTGAACGGCATCAATTAGCACAATTGAGCCGAGTAGTATGACTAAATATACATATTATGTGCAACATAACTTCAAATAAGTGATAGGAGATAGGACACGTGTTTGTTACCGGTAAATCCCCGGTGTTTTCTTTTGCATTTTAAGTTGATATGTATCCCGAGAAATGGATCTAGGCTAATTTTAGTGATAATTCCTTATTTTTGATCCATCTCTGATTGTCATTTTTCTTATGCAGTGCATCAGGTAGCCGGTGCAACAGTTGTAACCGATGCGCGCGGATGGTATCTCTTGCTTTAAATATCCAACTCAAGGAAAAACTAGATGCTATTCTGAGATCTAAGCAAATTAGTAATGCCAAACGTAATAAACATCCAGACTATGTACCGGGGCTGTCAATGAATTAGGCAATAGAAGTGAAAGCGAGACGAATCGTAATTATATGGCCAAATTACTTCCACCTAGTACAAAAATACACATCGTGTCCAATATCATGATAGCTCCCCCACCAAGGGTCATTTAGGTACACTTAATACTTTAAATTATTCAAATGTTGAACAAAAATACAGTAAAGTAAATTTGCAGGAGAATGTAACTGATATTATAGAACCAAAACAAAAGGTTTTAACTCTATCGAGGTCTTCATTCGAGAAGATATTTAGCAAGACATAGATAAATCAGTAAAAAAGGCAGAGAGCAAACTCTATACAAAAACTGGAGAAATAAGAATAAGTAAAAAATTTGAAAACCCACTAGTTGAAAGGAAGAAACGAAAGATAGAGAGGTACAGAACAGCTCATGAAGTGAAAAAGGCGTGTAAATGCAAACTCCGTTGCTCCCAAAAAAACTCGTACACTAGGCAAAAACATCAATAAACAATACTGGTTATTACCAAAGGAACAACAAAAACAGTTTGTTTTAGAAAAGGTAAAACAATGTAAAAAGGGTATAAGTACAACGAAAAATATAACATCACATCACATTCTTGAAAATCGCTCGAAATTTTGGGAACACTTGCCGGTTTCTGAAGATGGTTCTGATGAAGAAAATGTTTAACATCTCCATTATTCTTTATTCTTCTCTCGTTTAATATGTTCCTACCATATCTATGACTATATGAGTTTTTCTTATTATAATTTAATTCGGTTTTTCTTATTATAATTTAAATAAAGTGTTTAGTAATAAAATATAATTCTTATTGAGGACAAACCCGATAAGTAAAATTAAAAAAACATAATGACATACATCTAAGTTACATTGTCCTAAGTGACAAAACTATCAAATATCTCTTGATGGGGATGACGAGAAGCAAAATTATGATTTGCAATTAGATTCCATTTTCCTACATAGTATATAAAATGAAATTGGCCGAATTTCTTCAAACATCATGAGTTTTATAATAAAAAAAGACAAAAAGCTGATTTTCTCGAAACTTGAATGTCGCAGATAGGACCTTTCATATTAGGACGGCAGTATTGGGAGAAACATTTCGACTACAATAAACTTGATTCTATTTTAAATATTATAAATTATAACCAAACAAATGTCAAAACATCAGCTGATTCCTGGCAGTATTTTGACGCTTGACAGAAAGAAATGACATTCGCATTCTGACAGGCTATGTCTTTGATCATCGCGTATTCTTTGACATAAAATGCAAAATAGCTACGAAGTACGTTTCCAACAAAATGAAATGGCCGCTGACATGTGACACTGTCATTCGTGTTGCTCTCGGAATTGCAAGGAATTTGCCTTCTTTCAGTGTATATGTTTTGTGCTGGTGATGCTTTTTGTGGTGATACTGGTGATGCTAAGCTAGTGAAGCTAATCAGAATATGAGAATCATGAGAATAGGTGGTTCATTGAAAATTATGAATGTATGTACACCTGTTTTGTGATGTACACTTTCTACTTAAAACAAGCTGACAACAATTTTAGAATTTGTAAACAAATGTCACGGGATTCAAAACGTACCAAGAAGCAAACGTAAGTATACACCATAGATGAAAGATTTTTGGCTTGGGTTAGTAATGTTAGTATACACCTAGAAACGTAGACCGATAACCTGTAAACATTTGATATCTTGGTGATATCTTGGCTGATCTTGGCTAGGCTAGAGTTTGTTACTTTGTTTTAGCGAAACTCGAAATGAGTGTCGAGACGTCGAGAGGGGTCTCCACAAAATGGGGTCTCAATCGACGCGGTTTGACGCTCCGAGTCGATTGTCGAACGATACCGAATTACCGATACCACTATCACTCCTAGACTGAGGAAACGCCCCGGTAATGGTAAAATTCTTACTTATTGACTCACTTATCTCAGTACCTAACCAGATTTATGCCAAATTGTCAACTTATTGAGGTCAAATTCGGTATAATTGGTGGTTAAATAAGTGTAAGTCCCCAAAAGGGACTGGTAGGCTTTAGATATCTAAAAAACTTTCAACAAAAAATTCTTGGCATTTTCACATTTTCACAAAAAAAAAATTCTATTTTCACCATATATCATGCATATATCGAAACCAAACAACTCAAAGCAACCAAAACCATGACAGAACACAATCTCATCTTGAGTTGACCCCACACCAACTAAATGGGATTGAAAACACAAAAATAAAATGGAAGCCTAAGAACTGTATGTCCAATAGAGGTTGCCATGCCATAAACAGCGCACTGTTTTACAAACTGCCGCGTGTGAGGAACTTCTAGCATAGCAACTCTTTCTTTATATAGTCTTCATCAAAGAACATAATTATCATGATTTATAAGAAAATCTTTTATATCTTTTTTACATATAGACCGTTCACAGCACGTGCCACGTATACATCGCGTATCATAAAATCGTCTAGTAAGGTGGTTAAATCATGGACTAAAATTTTAATATTTACCCAGAGAAACCAGTAGTGAATTGTGGGAGAACCTGTGGAAACTCCTTAGGAATCTGTTGGAAAGTATGTGAGTTACGATAACATTGTTTTTTCACCTGAGAAAGTAAACAGTCATAATATACACCGGCCGGCGCCAAGCCGCCTGGTCGGTCCGTGTACATAGTGTAGTGATGGGGATCACTGTATCAGTGAACAGCTGACTCAAATATTTAACAACCAGATGATAAAAGAATTGCGACAAATTCGTTTTTACCTAATTCGTCTCCACTATTATGACAATGACAGCATTGCCTATTACAATCGAAGACGTTTATCACCTGATAGTAAATTCTAATAAAGACTTAAAGGACGATATTCAACAAATAAATAGAAATCTAAATGATGTTAGGAGTGAACTTGAAAAAACAAATATAAAATACAAGGAGCTAGAAAAACAAAACACATTATTAAAAAACAAAGTCTTTACTCTAGAAAATAAGTTGAAGAAATTTAACATAGTTATTTATGGAATGAATGAATCTGAAAAAAACTTAGTTGATGAAGTAAAAGACCTTATTGAACATAAACTTGAAGTGCAGATAGACGATAGCTGCATAAGGTATTCGTACAGAATTGGGAAAAAAGAAAATAGCCAGAATCGACCAAAACCAGTAGTTGTTGAATTGCAGAGTTTCCAAACTAAGCAAAGTATTCTAGCAGCATCAAAAAAACTACCAAAAGGCTCGGGAGTCTTTGAAACACTGAAACACTGAATATAGTACTGCTCCTAAACATAAGTTTTTACAGTTGTCAAACACATAATAAATCAAACATACAATTAAAAAGAGTTGGGTAAGGATTAAAATATACATTTAAATGACTTAAATTACATCTGCACTTACATACACACATTATATATTGACATTGTCTAAATACTCCTGGAAACTATAAAATGCTTTGCTTAATAAATAATTTTTAACTAACTTACAAAACTGTTTCATTTCTAAATTCCTAATATGCTCGGACAGTTTATTATAGAACATTGGCCCAAAGTGATTAACACTTATACAAGTTCTTTTTAATCTTAAATACTCCACATTTATGTTACCTCTGTATCTAGTATTGTGGTCATGCAATTCACTATGATATCTATATGCATCTAAGTTATTTTTAACATAAGTAAGACAACTCAGAATGTACAAGGATGGCAGAGTCAAGATGTTTAAATTGATGAAAGTTTGCCTTACATCAGTTCTATAACCCAGATCAGCCAGAACACGTACGGCCCTTCTCTGGAGCTTAAATATTCTACTTGCCTGAGGTGTATGCCCCCAAGCAAGAATACCATAGTTACAGTAACTTTAAAATAGAGCATGAAACGCCATTAAAAGTACTTTATTATCAACAATTCTTTTTAGGTTCTTGATTAAAAATATTGATTTTGACAATCTTCTAGACACCTGATCGATGTGAATGTCAAAAACTAAGGTATTGTCCAGATGAACTCCAAGAAGCCATACAGAGTCTGTCTTAAATGACTCACCCTGATCCAGGTCCTGATTCACAGGTCTAAGGCTAAAAATTATATTTTCAGTCTTGTTTATGCAATTGCAACCTATTCGCATTAAACCACTTCTCCAGATTTATCAGAGATGTTTCCATTTGATGGATAAGTTGTCCCAAATTTTTGTTTTTTGTGATGGCAGTTGTGTCATCTGCAAACAGTACCAGCTTGTCATCTGTTGTAGTATCTATGTCATTAATATAGATTAGAAAAAGAAGAGGGCCCAAAATAGACCCTTGTGGCACACCACTTGTCACACAAAGTGATTCTGATAGCTTCCCTCTTACAAGCGTTTGCTGGGTTCTATTTGTAAGATAATTTTGTATCAAAGTGACACTTTGTGGATGAAATCCATAATAAGTCAGCTTCTGTAAAAGGAGTCTGTGGCATATGCAATCAAAGGCCTTGGAGAGATCACACAAGATAGCTCCTATGTGTTCAAACTGCTCAAAGCCCTTTACAACATACTCCAATAAAGAGAGAATCGCACTGGTGGTAGACTTGTACTTCACAAAGCCGAACTGATTTTTAGAAAAGAGGTGGTTTGTACTAAAGTAAGTGTATATTTGTGTTTTTAATAGATATTCAAAAACTTTTGATATGGCTGGGACCAATGTAATAGGTCTGTAATTGTTGACATCATTATAGTCTCCTTTTTTATAAATGGGAACAACTTTTGATTTTTTTAACAAATCTGGGTACACACCTTCACGAATACAAGAATTTATTAGATACATCAGTGGTATAATTATGATGTTTTTTATTTTCTTTAACAAAATAGTACTGTATCCAAAAATATCCCTGCTGTTTTTTGATTTTAGTGAGTCAATTGCCTCCCTTACCTCAATGATGGTAACTTCTCTGAAGGAGACGCCACCAATGGGGGGTTTGATAGAAAATAAACCAAGATATTTATTTGGCTCTATATCTGTTTGGGGCAAATTTTTTAACACTGTTTGTGCCACACTTGTAAAGAATGAATTAAACATATCTGCATTAATTTCATTTGGAATTTGCTTTTTAGTAGCACCTCTATAATCATTAGTTATTTGCCAGGCAGCTCGAACTTTGTTTTCAGCCCTTTGAATGAAAGAAGAATTAGCTTGCAATTTGCAGCTTTCAATTTTTTTCCTGTATTGAGCCCTATACTGGTTCCTTAGAACTCCAGTTTCTTGAAGTTTGACATTATTATGGAAATCATTCAAAAACCTAAGATTTTCCCTCATTTCAGCCAACTCATGATTATACCACCTTACATTTATATTGGATCTACAAAGCATTTTTCTAACAGGAAAACATAAATTGAAGCCCTTTATAAGTATATCAAAAAATAATTCACATTTAATGCTTGCACTGGCATCAGATTTTACAAAGGACCAGTCTGCATTGCTTAAAAACTCAAAAAGATGATTTGTACCTTCAACTGTGATAGGCTGATAGTAATTTATTGACTGAGAAACAGGATTATGTAAGTTATAAGTAACGACTATACGCAGGAAGAATATATCAATAGAAAAACTCTATATGCACACCTAAAGAAAGCAAGGTCTTCTAATAATTCTGCATACATAAAAGGTAACAAATTGTACGTGAATGGAGATGCTTACAGCTACGAAGAATTAGAGGGTTCCCCCGACAACGAAAATACCGAAAAAAGCAAGCCAGTAGACGTTACACCGGCAATGCCAGAAAACACAAAAAAAACAATCCATCGAGAAAAGAGGAGAAAAAAGGCCATGTGAAGATGATTTGATACAATCATCTAAGGCGGATATCAAGAAACCTACAACATCCAGAAGCAGTCCTTCTATTGCTAACAAACCAGGTCCAAAACTGAGGAGTACCTATTCAAGAAACTAATGGATCCGTATATAAAACAGTTCGAGGTAAAAAGTGTTACAACAAAAAATGTGAAAACCTTAACAGACTGTGATCGTGAGTTGTGTGTGAACAAAGAAAATGGACACTTTTCTTTGCTCCATCTTAACATAAGGAGCATAAACAAAAACTTTGACCAATTTAAATTGATGTTATATGGACTCCAGAATGAATTTGATTGTTTAGTACTATCTGAATGCTGGAAAATAGACGATGTCTCTCTGTTCTACCTAAATGACTTCCATCTATTTTATAATGAAGGTGACCTAAATCGAAATGATGGTGTGGTAGTGTACTTAAGAAAAAACATAGAGCTACTAGAGGAAGACATTCATTATCTAAACAGTACAAGGATCAAAGTCTATCAGTTAATGGTAAGCAAGAATAATAATCGTAATAATGCATATTAGTTACAGCGATTTATAGACCGCCTTCAACAAACGCATTACTTTTTATAGTTGATTTAGAGATTTACATCAAGGGTTGCCAAAAAAGTACAGATTTGCATATTCTCGCGGGTGATATAAATATAAATATATTAGAAAATACTGACATATCTGAGAACTATTCAAATATTTTAGCAGAATATGATTTTATATCAGCAATTAATGATTTCACAAGAGAGGAACCTAACTCTAAAACTTGCATTGATCATATTTTTGTTTGAGGAAGAATTATGCGTCATTCTTATTTGAATCCTATTATACTTCAAAATTGTATATCTGATCATTATACTACAATACTTGATGTTCTACTTCCCGAGATAGCTATCCATCCTAATAACTCCGCAAAATATATAAACAAAGTTGACGAACGAAAATTAATAACTCTCTTGGAAATAGAAATGTGGATGTCGGTATACAATTCGGATGATGTGCATCTCGCGACCAAGTGCTTTCTAGACATATTGGGAACATGCGTTCAAAATAGTACCACTAAAATCAAGATTAGAAATTCTGAAAAGATACGAAAAACTTGGATTACAAACGGGCTAGTCAATTCTGTCAATAAAAAGTCGCAACTCTATCAGTTGATGCTTAAAAATCCGTCTGAAGAAAACGTTCAAAAATTTAAGGACTACCGCAATTTATTGAATAACCTCATAAAGTCTAGAAAAACTGAATATTATAGCAATAGAGTAATGCAAAATTCGGGTCATTCTAAAGCATTATGGAAATGCGTGAATGACATATCTCGGGCCAAAGAAAAAGATAAAAATATAAACAAAATTATTAACAAACACCAAAGAGAGATAACCGAAAGAACGGAAATAGCAAGGGAGTTTAAGGTGGTTCGTCACGTTTTCGTCACGTTTTATAAACGGTTTATATTTCCAGCAATAGCTATTTTTTATTGATGTTATATTGTCATGCCTTCTAAGAGGGTGTATTTCGTTGAATGTATATGGTTTTTTCGAGGATTGTGGGTATTTTTTGTACTAGATTTCTTGAATTTTATTTCAATAATATTTCAAAATACAGCGATACTAGAACTTTCTAATTTTGTTCTTATATTTAGTGACACAATATGTCTCGAGCGACGCTAAGTTTTTTTGAAAAACTTGATTTTTCAAAAAGATACTTTGCTTAGTTTTTTAATTTATTTCTTTTTACGCCATTTCTGAGCGTAGTACAACGCAATCGTAGATATTCAATCAAATAAAAAAAACTTTTTTTCGATATCTCTAATAATAACGGAAAGATTGATGAAAAACTATCAAAAAATCGGTTCCGACACGCCTCCCACTGATCCGTCCTACTTAGAGTGAGACAGAGAACTTTAGGCTGGCCGATAACAAGAAATAACCGGCCTTGTTGCCAAACTGTCAAAGAGAAGGATATTCCAGGAAATAGTTACTGGAAACGTGTTTATGAGTTATGCGGGTATTATGTGATAAGCGATGTTACCATATATACATTTGTCTACATAATATATTCACATACGATTGTTTGTTTTTTTTTCATTCTATCTGAAAACTGGAAAACACTTATACCTGTGCAACTATCCGCGTGCCATCACGGTATCTTAGATGAATAGCTAAAGCAAATGATATATCGATTCAAAAAATGATACATGGATTAGTTTTAGAATATTATTGTGACTTCCTAGCAAGTTGAGCGGTGCCCCATGGGTCAAATAATAAAAAATCATAGTTACTTCCAGGCGAGTTCTTGTTTGAGGATGTCTCGCGTCGCATCTCCGCCGAGCGGCGTCGGCAGACGTATGGCGTGGAGCGGCACGAGTAGCAATAGCGCGTAGCGGCCGGCGCGGCGGCTTTCGCAAAGCATTTGAGGTGACGCCGCGCCGCCAAGAGCGACCCGCCCGTACGTAACCGTGATGGTTACAAAGCTGCCGCCGCGGACCCTTTTTTTATATGTAGAGGTAGTGCTGTATACCACAGAGATAATTCGATTTTTTGCTTCCAATTTGTAAATGCTGAGACATATACATTGTCTTCTATTCGTCTCCAGAATATTTATTCAGTTTTCTGGAGACTGTTCTTCAGTGTGTTGTTATTAGTGGTTTGTCTGCATTTACCCGTAGTTCGCCTTCATTGTTTCATTGTTGCTTCATTTGTTGATCACTTTACATGTTTTCCTGGATATTCTCAGGTCACTGTTCAGATTTTTCATTTTTTTACTTCTGTGTCATCGGCATCGACTACTTTGGTCATTAGCCTCAGATTTTTCATTTGTTTTTCTATTTGTTCATATTCGAGTGCTGAAAGCTTGAATTTTTTGGCACCTCAGTTGTTGATAATCTTTATGTGTCCTTACTTCACGAAACGTTGTTTTAACTTTTATTACATTTTGATATAGGTATCATCATGAATCGTTAAATTCTAGCTAACTATTTCAGGTTTTACTTTTTTTCAGGAACATAAATATACTGCTGAAATTAATAAATCTGATGTCATTCTTGCTCGGGCCACCAGAAGTTGTAGTGCCAGATGCATTTTTCTAAACGCCACATGCATCATAAATGGGATCGAGCATAACGACGGGCTAAACGAATTTTGCGCACCGTATCGTAAAATGATTGATTCGCTTTTCCAATATATATTTATATTATCACTCAATTTCCAGATTGTATGTAGAGTATTCCATCTTTTTTTTTCAAATAATGTAAATTTCTATAGACTCACATTATTTGCTTTTCCAATATATATTTATATTATCACTCAATTTCCAGATTGTATGTAGAGTATTCCATCTTTTTTTTTCAAATAATGTAAATTTCTATAGACTCACATTATTTGCAAGTATACACGCCGGTAAGGGTGGGGGTACTAAACGCTATCAAAATCGGTCCAGTAGCTATGTACTGAAATTACGATAATCATAATACTAGTCCGCTGATGTTTGTCCACATCCACGTCCACAGGTATATCTTCAAATACAATGGTTGAGTGGGCCTGTTTTTCATCATAAGTTCTATGTGAATACAAAAATGGTTGCAACTCGCCCCTCAAGCAACTCTCCCGGCGATCCTAATTATTAATATGCTCCTTACCGAAAAAAAATTAAATATCATTAGAAATCCCTAAAATGCTAAAAAAAGAAATTAGGAGCTGTTCTGGTAATTTTCATTTTCCGACAGAAAATTGTAGCAGCGCAGCGGTTACTGAGATGATGCGAGGAAAAATGACAGCAGATAGATAGAGGGGCAGACCGACTGAAATCAGTGACATTATTAAATCTTCATCATGGCGTTTAGACTCCACAAAACGTCAAAAAACATAATTATTATCTCGATACGAAAAATGTTTCGCATTTACAATACTTACTCATCTCACCTGTGTGATTGTGTGGAAGTAATAAGTAGTAGGTAGGTAGGTATACAATAAATATGTTATGCTAATACCGCAAATGTATTTTGCTCCTACGGCCCATCACCAAGCATCTCAATTCATTTTAGCTCTTTTTTACCTGGCTACGTAGGTACATATTTTCAAATTAGGTATTCATCATCTTCTTTGACCCATCAGCCAAGCAGCCAGAATTTCCGTTTTATAAATTCGTAAAAAAACTAGGTACTAATATTCAATTTCATTTTTAACCACATGTCACACCCTGTAAAATGTTTTCAAATCGCTATCGTACATAACCAAAATAACCGTCAACCTTATATCTGATGAAATTTTCAAACTTCCAGCAAAGACATACATACATACATTGAAAAAATTTATCAATAGTAACAAAATACCAATTATCGGAAAATAAGATACACAAACCCTCCTGTATAATGCCCACTTGCGAAATAATACAACAGTTCCTAAGCCTAGCCCTTCCCCAATTCAAAGTTTACAGATTACTCATATCGTCATATCCCAAATGATGGAATACGGACGGCCACCTGTGCTGTTGCTTGGCCTTTGAGGGACAAGCCGACGATTTTTTGTTGCCGGCACGGGTGTCGGATCGGTGTTCACAAAGGTTATCGGACAAGGGGATCCCGTCGGGTGGTTCTTTGAGCATCTTTGGCAACGTTGCTGTCGCGGCCATGGCTCTTTTCTGTATTTCTAGCAGAAACGAGGAGGAGCTTCCAAATAAATAATAGTTTTGTACAGATGCTGCCCTCTCGCGGATTTAGCTTACTAGACAACGTGATGAACCACGTTAACGATCATTTCACTAACACCGGAAAAATATTGGCTGAAAAAGTTTCAAATGTTGCTGCAACTATAACAGAAAAACCTAACGTGTTAGAAAACTCGATTTACTTAAGCGAAACTAACAGGGAAGAGGTATCAAAAACCATTCTTAGCTTGAAAAACCGTAAATTTCCTGGTGAAGATGGTATACAGGCGGAAATTTTGAAAAAAATTTTAAATTAATTATTAACAAACACCAAAGAGAGATAACCGAAAGAACGGAAATAGCAAGGGAGTTTAACGATCATTTCACTAACACCGGAAAAATATTGGCTGAAAAAGTTTCAAATGTTGCTGCAACTATAACAGAAAAACCTAACGTGTTAGAAAACTCGATTTACTTAAGCGAAACTAACAGGGAAGAGGTATCAAAAACCATTCTTAGCTTGAAAAACCGTAAATCTCCTGGTGAAGATGGTATACAGGCGGAAATTTTGAAAAAAATTGACGAATATATAAATGAGCCTTTGACATATATAGTTAATTTTTGCTTCAGTTCGGGGCAATTTGCGGATGTTCTCAAACAGGCTGTATTTGTACCGCTACACAAAAATGGGAGTAGGCTTGATATGACTAATTATAGGCCAATCTCGCTCATATCTAATATAGCAAAAATAATAGAAAAGATCATTAAAGAGAGGCTGATGCAATTTTTAACCAAATATCAAATTTTACACGAAAATCAATATGGTTTCAAAGAAGGTACTTCAACTCAGGATGCAATTGCTTCCCTCACTAGTAAATTATATAACGTAGTCAACAATAAAGTTCCTTCAGCATGTGTATTTGTAGACTTAGCCAAAGCTTTCGATACGGTTAGTCACGTTAATCTCTTAGAATCCTTGGAGTGTAATGGAATAAGAGGAACACCGCTAAAATTATTTTCAAGCTATTTGACAAACCGTAAACAGTGTGTAAAAATTGGCGACACTATTAGTGATTTTAATATAGTTGAATATGGAGTACCCCAGGGTACCGTACTTGGGCCCATTCTATTTAATATTTACTTGAATGACTTATATTCAATCGACAGCAGTGGTTCAATTCTGGGGTTCGCAGATGACACTGTCATTTTCTATGAAGGTTCTAGTTGGACCGCTTTAAAAACTTTAATGGAAAATGACTTTATAAAAATTGCAGCATATTTTAGCAACAAGTTATTAACAGTTAACTACGAGAAGACCTGTTTCATTCCGTTTGCGTTCTACAAAAATCATCTACCCCAATACAATTCCATAACTATTACCATGGGCAACAATTCAGTTAATATAAAGGGGAAAAATCACACAAAATATTTAGGCATATATATTGACAGTCATCTTAAGTGGGACATGCATGTTGGTTACGTCGTGAGAAAGCTGAGAACTTTACTACCAAAATTCAGACATCTTTCAACTTTTCTTGACTTAAAGTCACTTAGTACCCTTTATCTTGCTCTTGTACAGTCACATCTCACCTACGGTATTTTAGGCTGGGGAGGAGGAACAGTCACCCATATGAGACACCTTGAAATTGCTCAGAAGCGTATCATTAAAATAATTCATAATAAACCAAAGACCTACCCTACCAATGATTTATATCTACAAACTAAACTATTTGACATAAGACAACTATATACCTATCAACTATTTATATTTCAGTACAAAAACAGAAGTATTCAAACTAAAGTTGACCATACATATGTCACCCGTCAGAAGGCACAATCGCATATTTCGGTACCGAAACCGGAAAAACCAGTGCTGTTGAGATCGCGGATGTTTCTTGGACCCAAACTGTACAACAATTTGCCTTTAGAATACAGATCCTTGAACTCTTTGAATTTATTTAAAGTAAAAGTCAAACAATGGATATATAAAATCCCTAGAACAACTCTTCATGAGTACATAGAACAAAAAACATTTAAATTGGTGTTCTTTTCATAATTTTTTTTTACTACTAATGTACTTATTATAATATCAAAATTAAAATAACAATATAGATGGAGGTCATTATCACGGACAGAGGTTTGTATTTAATATTATTATGTGTATGTTTAGAAATTACTGTCTCTGATTCTTTTTTTCCAATACTCATCCACAGAGTTTTTTTATTGAAGTTTTAATAGTTATCACGGACAGAGGTTTGTATTTAATATTATTATGTGTATGTTTAGAAATTACTGACTCTGATTCTTTTTTTCCAATACTCATCCATACAGAGTTTTTTATTGAAGTTTTAATAGTCGGACTCCATGTTTAATCTATTGTCCCCTGATATCTTGCAGTTTTTGTCTCAGTGTTATGTAGCGCATCATATAAAATTATCAATTAAGATTTTTACTCATCTGTAATTTGTTTTTTTATTTACTTTGTTTTAATCTGTACCTATTGTAAGTTTAAGATTATTTTTACAACTATTATGCTATTCAATCATTGGCTTATGCCCAGCACAAGTTTTTACTTTTTGGGCTTCTCCAAGTTTGTTGTGCAGATATTCCATTTAATGTAAATCTATGTATAGCGTTTACTTTTTATCACAATAAACTACTACTACTACTACATGAAGTATTAGGGATTTTCATTACCTGTCTGGAATGGTAGCTCGCATGGTCCATAACAATGACACTGTTAGGTTTTAAATTCCGCAGTAGTTTTTCTCGAAATCATTGCTGCATCCATATTTTAATGGTAGTCAACTTTGCAGTCTTCAATTTTTCTACTGCACAATAGTAATGCATTTGTAACCCACCCATCTGCAGAGCCGCGATGCAAAGTAATCATCCTGGATCCTCCATTTGCCGGTATACCATCCAGTTGGCATTTTCTTGAGGAATCTGTCCATCCTTTCTTCGCAGTGTCATGGCTGTCGTACCAGGTTTCATCCAGGTAATAGATTGGTTTGCCTTGATCCCTGAACTCCTTTATATTCTCTAAATAATAGTGATGCCATTCCACTATACGTCTGCTTTCTATAATTGCGGACCTTTTATTGATAATTCCAAATTTAAAACCTATTTTTTTCAGCCATCTCTGTAACATCCTCTTAGAGCATTTTCCCCTCCTCTTTAAAAGAACTCTATGCACCATCTCAGCAGTGGATATTTAATTTTTTGATAGCATTGATACACTTCTTATTTTGGAAGCAGTTGTTGGATGTAACTCTCTACATTTTCCCAAATCGACCCTTTTCTTCCTGGGCTTCACACCGTTACGAACAATCATACTTATTGATGCATATGTAAGCAATGATGTTTTCTTCAAGACGCTGCCCTTGCTACTGTATTGTATATTATTAAATAGTCCATTGTAGACATTGAGGCAGATCTGCTGAGCATCAACAGAGTGACATTTTCTTTTCTTGTGGAAGTCAACGTGACAACAGTGTGTTCAGCGATGTCTTTTTTTGAATGTGTTTTGAGTGAAAATCAGCAAATTAATTCACTATTCAAGAGCCAGTCGTAATACGCAAGGTCAGTGGCTACCCTTATCGTATTATTTATTGCAAGGTGCCCGTATTCTTCAACTTTCCTTATTCTCATAACCTGAGAATCCTGGATAATTCTTGCGCTTAGCAAGAAATCAACGTGCCACATTGCCGTATCTATTTTCAATTCTGGATTTTGCTGATGAACCAAAACCATGCCGCAAACTGGGCAAACGAGTTGTTCATGTTGCAAGAAATCTGGGGATGATAGTAAATTTGTCAATTGTTCTATCTGCAAAAGCGACTTCTACTATAGCTGCGTCGAGGTGACGCAAACAGAAGTCAAAATACTAAAAACGAAACCAAATATTCACTTTACATGCAAAAACTGTAACATAATTGGTGCCACACTAGCGGATTTGAGGGCTTTAGTTATCTCCTTACAAGAAGAAATAAATGCCCTAAAATCTAATCGGATCGACCCAGCGCCATCAACTGCATCTCTTGATTATGAGGACATGATTCAAGAAATAAATGACAGGCAGTCAAGGAAAAATAATTAATTATTTTTGGAGTTCAAGAAAGTGCAGAGCTATCTAACACTCAGAAGAAAGCTCACGATGTAGATCAAGTTAAGAAGATATTACGTGTTCTAGACAGTGATATCGATGCAGACACCATTAAGCCGATCATCAGACTGGGTTCCACCACCACTGGTCGGCCAAGACCCATTAGAATCACCTTCAAAGATTCAAATCACATTCGCTCATGCATTAAATCAGCCAATAACTTGAAGAGACATGATACCTTCTCTAGAGTTAGCTTCTCATTTGATCGCACACCTAGACAGATACAGAATTACAAGAAACTAAAACAAGAGGTTACGGACCGCTCTGCCAGAGGTGAGAATGGACTGAAAATTAAGTATGTTCGTGGCGTCCCCAAGATCGTGTCGGAAAACTAGAAAAGCCCAACAAAAATGTTTCTATTCAGTGTTATTACCAGAACGTACGAGGACTCAACACCAAAATCAATGATTTTTACTCTTCAGTTTTGTCGTCTGATTACGATTTTGTAGGACTAGTGGAGACATGGTTGTGTAATGATGTGCAAAATTCTGAACTCTTTCCTCCGGAGTATAAAGTCATACGCTGTGACCGTAATTTCACAAGAACAAACACAACTTGTGGTGGTGGAGTGTTGTTAGCGTATAAAAATGATAGTTTTGACGTGGAGTCCGTCAACCTCGAGCATATTCGTAACGAAATTGGTTTGATTGATGTTTTGGGAGTCAAATGTACTGCTAGGTTCAAGTCAGTATTTTTATATGTCCTATACATACCACCACAAGTACCGTTTGTTGATTTTGAATATTTTTTGGAACTTTTTGCACAAACTATAATGCATCAATCCAATATTCTTATCCTCGGAGACTTTAATGTCACTAATTATGTAAATGCTGAGATCATTGATCGGTATTCTACTGCGTTACGGAATTTCTTGGAAATTTCTGGTCTTTCGCAAACTAATAGTATCCTAAACTCTAGAGGCAGAATATTGGATCTAGTCATAACTAACATGACCTGTGAAACGCTTCGTGACTATCTACCATTGATTAATGAAGATTCACACCATCCCTCATTATCTATAACCTTTGAAACAAATTCCGGCATTGAACTAAATTTTGTCATTAATCCTTTAGGTACCAGTTATAAAAAGCAAACTTCATAGGTCTTTATAATGCCTTAACTTATGTTGACTGGTCCTTTCTCGACAGTGCGGAGGATGTTAATTGCATGTTAGATCTGTTTTATAACAAGCTGTATTTCATTTTTGATTTGTATGTGCCGAAGTATGCCAAACGCAATCAGAATTATCCAAAGTGGTATAGCTTGGAAATAATCCGCAATCTGAAACTTAAAAACAAACTACACCGTCAGTACAAGCGTTGTAAACGTGCAGAAACTTATGAGGAGTTCTCTAGAGTTAGAAGACTTGTTAAGCAACAAATTAGTGACGCATACAAACATTATTTGCAAAAAATTGAGCATGAATTGATTAGTAATCCAAAAAGTTTTTGGTCTTACATTCAATCTAAAAAAGGCTGCTCCAGAATACCTGGTCGGATGTCCCTACGGGATGAAGCTCATGACAATCCGCATGATATTGTTAACGCATTTGCTGCATACAAACGCATACAAACATTATTTGCAAAAAATTGAGCATGAATTGATTAGTGATCCAAAAAGTTTTTGGTCTTACATTCAATCTAAAAAAGGCTGCTCCAGAATACCTGGTCGGATGTCCCTACGGGATGAAGCTCATGACAATCCACATGATATTGTTAACGCATTTGCTGCATACTTCCAGAGCGTTTATATTCAAAACACTTCTAATCAGGTTCCGTTTCAGAGCTCTCAGCACAATTGCATTGATATTATTCACTTGACTGATGAAGACATTTTAAAATCTCTATGCAGGTTGCCAAACAAGCTAACTACTGGAGAAGATGCTATTCCGAGCTTTTTAGTAAAAGATGCTGCGCACGTATTCCTCAAACCCCTTGGAAAAATATTCAATTGTGCTCTCAGAACAGCGATTTTCCCAAAAAGGTGGAAATTGGCACGAATTTGTCCCATTCTAAAAACCGGAGACCCTCATAATATTGAAAACTACAGAGCTATCTCCATATTGGATAATTTTGCGAAGGTCTTCGAGATGTGTGTATACAATTGCATCTATCCCTTAACGTCACATCTTATATCAGAGTCACAGCACGGATTTATGCGTAACAGGTCCACAGTTTCAAATTTAACAGAAATCACTCAGGAAATTGCAGGAGTTTTGGATAATAAGGGTCAAATCGATGTAGTGTATACTGATTTCACGAAGGCCTTCGATAAGATCAGTCATCAGAGAATTATCGGCAAACTACAGCACTTTGGCTTCAGCGGGCATATGCTAGACTTTTTTTCATCATACCTTGAAGGAAGGACACAGTACGTATCCTACAATGGATTCAACTCCTCTGTATATATTGTGTCATCTGGCGTACCACAGGGAGCAAATCTTGGGCCACTCTTGTTTCTTTACTACATAAATGACCTTTCAAATCGACTAACCTGCTCTAATCTGCTGTTTGCCGATGATTTGAAAATCTTTTCTCCAATTACCAATTTTGCAGACTGCTTAATTATTCAAAATAATCTCAAGACTATATCGGAATGGTGCACGGAGAATGAGTTGTTTTTGAATATCGCCAAATGTAAAGTATGTTCATTCACACGTAAAACAAAACCAGTAGAATTTAACTACACTCTCGAAGATGTCACTTTAGTGCGCTGCTCTGAGGTGAAAGATTTAGGTGTTTTGTTTGATACAAAATTAGAATTTTCTTTTCATATTGATACCATTGTTTCAGCTGCTACTAAAAGTTATGGATTTTTAGTTAGAAGCTGTAGATCTTTTTCTAATGAAATGGCGCTAAAGACATTATATTGCACTCTAGTACGATCAAAGTTGGAATATGCATCAAGTGTATGGAATCCTTATTACCAAAATCGTATCAACACCATTGAGGGTGTACAACGACGCTTTCTCAAGTACTTGACATTCAAGAAAGATGGCATTTACCCAAGACGTGGCTGTGATCATTTAGCTATGCTGGTTAGATTTGAAATGCAACCGCTTGAATTGAGAAGGATTAATAACAGCCTGAAGTTTTTATTTAAACTGGTTCGTAACCAAATAGATTCTCCTGCTCTATTATCCAAGCTTGATTTTCACGTACCGGTTCGTATTTCACGAAGAGATCCTACCTTCTACTTGAGCACACCAAAGTCTAACGTTTTGATAAAATCGCCCATACACTTCATGTGTGCCAACTTTAATTTAATATCCGACTGCTGTGATTTACACCACGACTCAATTGGAGATTTACTATCTAAGTTCAATGAAAATTACTTTTCAGAATTGAATGCATGGTAATTGAGGTTTTGAATCAATTTTTTTTTTGTCATAAATCGAGAGATCATATATAAGATTTATAATAAAACTGTTTTTGTTTTCTTTTTTTTTGCAATAATTCAAAAGTTATATCAAAATAAAAATGGGTTTTTGAATCGAGTACCGAAAACACGCCGACGGCTCCCGAACCCGTGTGACGTAATGATGGCGGTTAAGATGCTCCTTTGACCAACGACATCCTACATCGATACTAGATTCTAGATTCCCAGCCAAACGTGAAAATACTTGCTAGTAACTAGTGTATATTTGTTGCAATATAGCCGATGAATGAAGTTTGCAGCTCAGGACGACCTCTACGATCGAAATAAATATCTTTTTGGATGTTTGAAATCAGATTACAGATTCCAGTAAGTAAGTACCTAATCAAATTTGTCTTATTGAAACTATATGGTGCATGTTCGGCTGGCCTAGTGGTTAGAGTGTTGGCTAATGGATCCGTTGGTCTGGGTTCAAAGCTCAGCCTGTCCATTTTTTTTTTATTTTTTTTTTTATGAAATAATTCATTCATGTGCTTTTTGCACTTGTTGTTTACATTTTTTTCTACGATCAACATAAATATGTTTTTGAAACAAATTCTATCAGACATATTACTTGCACTGCATAGTGCTAAAACTAAGTACAGGACGCGGTGGACAATTCAAAAAATCAGTTCAAATGGTGTTTGTCCGTCAATATCAACCGCCAATATTTTTTTTAAATGTAATATTTGTTTAGTAAAACAAAATCCATTCATTTTTTAAGTTTTTATTATAAACATAAAGTAAGTCAAACTCGTAATCACAACAGTCTTCTGTTTATCACTTGGTATCTTTATTTATTTAACTTTGAGCAATGAAGCTTAATAATTAAATTTTCATAAAAATTTAACAAATAAAAATATAAAAATGCAATGCAAACAAACAAAACTTATTTTTCTATGAGTTTCAATGTTATAATTATCTTCTTGACCAAAACTTAAAATAATTATTTTATTATTTAATATTATTATTGATAATAAATACTTATACGATAAATAAACTATAAGTATAATTATTTTACATAAGAGCTAGCACTTCAAGTAAACAAAAATAAAACTATATTTTTTAGTCCCGAACATAGAAAAAAGTATAAAGTATCTAGGAATATATTTAGACTCACACTTACGTTGGGATGTACATATTAATAATTTATTAAAAAAAATTGGATTCATTTCATATAAGATGAAATTACTAACAAATATTTTAACAGAAAAGCATCTACGTACAGTAAAGATAATTATAACATTGAAACTCATAGAAGAATAAGTTTTGTTTGTTTGCATTGCGTTTATATATTTTTGTTTGTTAAATTTTTATGAAAATTT
Organism: Callosobruchus maculatus; assembly: GCA_951848785.1. Lineage (NCBI taxonomy): Eukaryota > Metazoa > Arthropoda > Insecta > Coleoptera > Chrysomelidae > Callosobruchus > Callosobruchus maculatus. The sequence continues at coordinate 1,909,712 of CATOUR010000035.1, forward strand.
AATTATTAAGCTTCGTTGCTCAAAGTTAAATAAATAAAAATACCAAGTGATAAACAGAAGACTGTTGTGATTACGAGTTTTATGTTATGTTTATATTAAAAACCTAAAAAATGAATGGATTTTGTTTTATTAACCAACTATTACATTTAAAAAAAATATTGGCGGTTGATATTGACGGACAAACACCAATTGAACTGATTTTTTGAATTGTCCACCGCGTCCTGTACTTAGTTTTTGCACTATGCAATGCAAGTAATATGCCTGATAGGATTTGTTTCAAAAACATATTTATGTTGATCGTAGAAAAAATGTACATAACAAGTGCGAAAAGCACATGAATGAATTATTTGATAAAAAAAAATAAAAAAAAATTGGACAGGCTGAGCTTTGAACTCAGACCAACGGATCCATTAGCCAATACTCTAACCACTAGGCCAGCCGAACATGCACCAGATAGTTTCAATAAGACATATTTGATTAGGTACTTACTTACTTCCTGGAATCTGTAATCTGATTTCAAACATTCAAAAAGATATTTATTTCGATCGTAGAGGTCGTCCTGAGCTGCAAACTTCATTCATCGGCTATATTGCAACAAATATACACTAGTTACTAGCAAGTATTTTCACGTTTGGCTGGGAATCTAGAATCTAGTATCGATGTAGGATGTCGTTGGTCAAAGGAGCATCTTAACCGCCATCATTACGTCACACGGGTTCGGGAGCCGTCGACGTGTTTTCGGTACTCGATTCAAAAACCCATTTTTATTTTGATATAACTTTTGAATTATTGCGAAAAAAAAGAAAACAAAAACGGTTTTGTTATAAAACTTATATATGATCTTTCGATTTATCACAAAAAAAATATATTTTTTTCTTTATTTAAAACCTCAATTAGCATTATTTTCTCAACTACTATATATCTATTTGAAAATGTTTCACTACAAAATACTGTCTGAAATTATTTTAGTAAGTTATCAATTTTACATTTACATAACTTCATACCAATGATTGTATGTATCGCACATATAGCGTTGATATGTAGTATGTCGTCTCTCACTTCATTGTCCTATAAGTGGATCATTCTGTTGGGCAATAAAGGACTTATTTATTTATTTATTTATTTATTTTGCTTGTTGGCATGCACTTGCTGCCATCACGGCTATCACAACTACAGCTACTGTCGTAAGCAGTAGCAGTTTCACTGTCTGAAATGTCCTTCTGGCATGAAGCACGGCTGCCTTTACCAGTAGTGCCCATATCCATCTCAGCATCATCACTTATTTGGTTTTTGTTCCGTTGTTCTACTTCGGGAACATATGTCCCTTCCCACGGTCGAAATATTGTACTCATTCTGTAGATGGTTTCACACTCACAAAAAAAAAATTGGTAGCGTTCTCAGAGTAAGAACTGAACATAGAGGTAGTAAACAACTAATTCTAATAGGCCGACATCTTTTCTTACGTCGTCATATTGACCACCAGATACGGCAATCATAATTGTTTACTATCGTCTTAATTGTATTGTATTCAGAAATATTCCATTCTACGTTAAAAAAGACTGTATTATGATGGTTCAGGAATGATTACAGCAAAATCAATAGATATGTTGACCTCTACTGCGTTACTGCATATTTCTTCATCATAAACGCAAATTCTGAAGTCTTCCATAAATTTTGAGGAGCTGGCAACGCCGACATAGTTTTCACGCGACTTATTTACGGTAGGAGCTCGGCTGTCAAACGTTTGTTTGTGCGTCTTTTATGCTTGGTTAGTAAAATCGAATTTGTTATTTGTCGGTAACAGTAATGAAGCTTTACGGACTTGCTGTGCTATATTCGAGTGTAGTTCAACAGTTTTTCGAGATGGAACTCAAAAAGTGTGGTGATTGTAACATGGGTTGCATTGGAAGAATTTTCAGGTTAGTTGGCGTTACACAGCATTGTTTACAATTTGAACTGTCACTGCGCGGTCACAGCTGATCAATGTTTGCAGGCTGAAGTGTCAAAGATGATGGCTTTGAGCACGCCTTGCTGAAGTGGTTTGTTTACTACCTCTATGTTCAGTTGTTACTCTGAGGTAGCGTTGATATACCTACCTTACCTTGTCACGGAGCTGTTAACGTGGTTCATCACGTTGTCTAGTAAGCTAAATCCGCGAGAGGGCAGCATCTGTACAAAACTATTATTTATTTGGAAGCTCCTCCTCGTTTCTGCTAGAAATACAGAAAAGAGCCATGGCCGCGACAGCAACGTTGCCAAAGATGCTCAAAGAACCACCCGACGGGATCCCCTTGTCCGATAACCTTTGTGAACACCGATCCGACACCCGTGCCGGCAACAAAAAATCGTCGGCTTGTCCCTCAAAGGCCAAGCAACAGCACAGGTGGCCGTCCGTATTCCATCATTTGGGATATGACGATATGAGTAATCTGTAAACTTTGAATTGGGGAAGGGCTAGGCTTAGGAACTGTTGTATTATTTCGCAAGTGGGCATTATACAGGAGGGTTTGTGTATCTTATTTTCGGATAATTGGTATTTTGTTACTATTGATAAATTTTTTCAATGTATGTATGTATGTCTTTGCTGGAAGTTTGAAAATTTCATCAGATATAAGGTTGACGGTTATTTTGGTTATGTACGATAGCGATTTGAAAACATTTTACAGGGTGTGACATGTGGTTAAAAATGAAATTGAATATTAGTACCTAGTTTTTTTACGAATTTATAAAACGGAAATTCTGGCTGCTTGGCTGATGGGTCAAAGAAGATGATGAATACCTAATTTGAAAATATGTTCCTACGTAGCCAGGTAAAAAAGAGCTAAAATGAATTGAGATGCTTGGTGATGGGCCGTAGGAGCAAAATACATTTGCGGTATTAGCATAACATATTTATTGTATACCTACCTACCTACTACTTATTACTTCCACACAATCACACAGGTGAGATGAGTAAGTATTGTAAATGCGAAACATTTTTCGCATCGAGATAATAATTATGTTTTTTGACGTTTTGTGGAGTCTACACGCCATGATGAAGATTTAATAATGTCACGGATTTCAGTCGGTCTGCCCCTCTATCTATCTGCTGTCATTTTTCCTCGCATCATCTCAGTAACCGCTGCGCTGCTACAATTTTCTGTCGGAAAATGAAAATTACCAGAACAGCTCCTAATTTCTTTTTTTAGCATTTTAGGGATTTCTAATAATATTTAATTTTTTTTCGGTAAGGAGCATATTCTGGTTGCATTCAAGGGTCGTTTTTATTCCTAAGCCGGGCAGAGGTAGCTATACTCGTCCGAAGGACTTTAGACCGATTACCCTTTCGTCGTTTTTACTAAAAACACTGGAGAGGTTGGTTGATAGATATATCAGGGATGGGCCCTTACAAAGGGTTGAAATCCATGCCTATCAGTTCGCATATCAGGCGGGAAAATCAGCTGAGCTGGCACTTCATCATTTGGTCAGCAGGCTGGAGAAAACGTTGAATCAACGGGAAGTGGCTATGGTAGCATTTCTTGATATCGAGGGTGCCTTCAACTGTACCACTACCAATTCGATAAGACGCGCCCTAGAGAGACATGGAATTGCTCCAATCCTAGTGGAGTGGATTCTTACTACTCTAGAGGGCCGAGTGGCTTCTGCAACGCTTAATGACATAAACTATAGCGTTGCAGTGGCGCGAGGCTGCCCACAAGGCGGTGTTCTTTCACCTCTATTATGGTGCTTAGTGGTGAATGACCTACTCGTGAGACTAAGCAACACAGGGGTCTACGTACAGGCCTATGCCGATGATTTGAGCATAGTGGTCAGGGGTAGATTCATTAATACAGTCTCCGAGGTAATGCAAGGCGCGCTGCGTGTTGTGGAAACGTGGTGTAATGAGGTGGATCTGTCAGTGAACGCTGAAAAGACGGAGCTCGTTATGTTCACTAGGAAAAGGAAGATGGAAGGCCTCGTGAGGCCTACCTTTTTCAGAACGACACTTGAATTGTCTCAGTCAGTAAAGTATCTAGGAGTCATACTGGATCACAAGCTGACTTGGAGGCTGCACGTGGATTATAAGGTAAGCAAGGCTCGAAACTCATTATGGGCCTGCAGAAGAGTTGTCGGTAGTAGCTGGGGCCTGAGCCCAAAAGTGGTGCACTGGCTCTACACTACAATAGTCAGACCGTCACTAATATATGGCTCCATAGTGTGGTGGACCTGTATAAAGACGGAGGCAACAAGAGCCAAACTGAATAAGGTCCAACGTTTGGCATGTCTTAGTATAACCAGTGCAGTGCGCACAACACCCTTGAGTGCCATTGAAACACTATTGAATCTTCCTCCTTTGGATCTGGTAATCCAAGGGGAAGCTAGAAAAACTGGGTTCCGTCTCTGGAGTCAGGGTAGATGGACTTTTATGAATCCAGGCAAAGGACATTCGACGATTCTAGCAGAGTTGCATGAGGATTGTCCTATTCTGTTGGCGAGGAGCGATACAGTTTCTCCTACGCATCGCTTCAATCGCAAATTTACGGTGGTGTTTCCGTCAAGGGAAGAATGGAAGTCTAGGGAAAGACAGCTCATCGAAGGAGGAGGACAGGTCTGGTACACAGACGGTTCACTCGCTAGAGAGGGCTCGGGCTCGGGAGCCTACGGGCCCCGTACAAGACTTTCATTCCCTCTTGGGGGGCACACCACAGTATTCCAGGCTGAGGTCTATGCGATACTTGCCTGCGTAAATCGTATTCGGGAAATTGACGGGTCTAGGAGGCGGATTACTATCTGCTCTGACAGTCAGGCAGCCATCAAAGCACTGAGTGCTTGGAAAATAACGTCGGGACTGGTCCTGGAGTGCAGGAGGGCTCTTGACGACATCTCAGCTAAACACAAGGTATCACTGATGTGGGTACCTGGGCATGCTGGGGTAAAGGGTAATGAAATGGCGGATCATCTAGCCAGGATGGGATCCGGAAACAGTTTTGTGGGCCCGGAACCAGCCTTAGGACTGTCTGCAAATTTGGTTAGGAAAACAACTGGAGAGTGGATCCAGAATCAACACTCTCTGAGATGGAACAACATCTCTGGTCATCTCCGTCAGGCTCGGGAGCTATTAGCAGGGCCTGAAGAGAGAATAGGACGATTCTGTCTCTCTCTGGATAGGAGCAACTTGAGATTGTTAGCAGGCTTATTAACGGGTCACAATACCTTCAGGCGTCACTTGTTTGTGATGAGGGTGGTCAACGACCCAACGTGCACGTGGTGTGGTGAAGAGGAAGAATCCTCGGCACACATCCTGTGTCGCTGTGAAACCCTGGGTTATCACAGGCAGACTATGCTGGGCTCAAGAACCTTGGAACCAATAGAGATAAAACGGATAGGACCTAAGAATGTACTTGCCTTTGCCAAAAGGGCAGGTCTTAGGAACTAGCGCGGATAGAGGCGCAAAAGGGCCCATCGTGTGGCCTATGCACCAGCCACATTCCGTGCTGGATAGCCTCTGGTTCTTATTCATTCAAGGAGCATATTAATAATTAGGATCGCCGGGAGAGTTGCTTGAGGGGCGAGTTGCAACCATTTTTGTATTCACATAGAACTTATGATGAAAAACAGGCCCACTCGACCATTGTATTTGAAGATATACCTGTGGACGTGGATGTGGACAAACATCAGCGGACTATTATAATGTATTCTGATTATCGTAATTTCAGTACATAGCTACTGGACCGATTTTGATAGCGTTTAGTACCCCCACCCTTACCGGCGTGTATACTTGCAAATAATGTGAGTCTATAGAAATTTACATTATTTGAAAAAAAAAAGATGGAATACTCTACATACAATCTGGAAATTGAGTGATAATATAAATATATATTGGAGAAGCGAATCAATCATTTTACGATACGGTGCGCAAAATTCGTTTAGCCCGTCGTTATGCTCGATCCCATTTATGATGCATGTGGCGTTTAGAAAAATGCATCGGGCACTACAACTTCTGGTGGCCCGAGCAAGAATGACATCAGATTTATTAATTTCAGCAGTATATTTATGTTCCTGAAAAAAAGTAAAACCTGAAATAGTTAGCTAGAATTTAACGATTACAACCCTTCAATTCATGATGATACCTATATCAAAATGTAATAAAAGTTAAAACAACGTTTCGTGAAGTAAGGACACATAAAGATTATCAACAACTGAGGTGCCAAAAAATTCAAGCTTTCAGCACTCGAATATGAACAAATAGAAAAACAAATGAAAAATCTGAACAGTGACCTGAGAATATTCAGGAAAACATCTAAAGTGATCAACAAATGAAGCAACAATGAAACAATGAAGGCGAACTACGGGTAAATGCAGACAAACCACTAATAACAACACACTGAAGAACAGTCTCCAGAAAACTGAATAAATATTCTGGAGAAGAATAGAAGACAATGTATATATGTCTCAGCATTTACAAATTGCAAGCAAAAAATCGAATTATCTCTGTGGTATACGGCACTACCTCTACATATAAAAAAGGGGTCCGCGGCGGCAGCTTTGTAACCATCACGGTTACGTACGGGCGGGTCGCTCTTGGCGGCGCGGCGTCACCTCAAACGCTTTGCGAAAGCCGCCGCGCCGGCCGCTACGCGCTATTGCTACTCGTGCCGCTCCACGCCATACGTCTGCCGACGCCGCGCGGCGGAGATGCGACGCGAGACATCCCTCAAACAAGAACTCGCCTGGAAGTAACTATGATTTTTTATTATTTGACCCATGGGGCACCGCTCAACTTGCTAGGAAGTCACAATAATATTCTAAAACTAATCCATGTATCATTTTTTGAATCGATATATCATTTGCTTTAGCTATTCATCTAAGATACCCTGATGGCACGCGGATAGTTGCACAGGTATAAGTGTTTTCCAGTTTTCAGATAGAATGAAAAAAAAAACAAACAATCGTACATTGCTATGTGAATATATTATGTAGACAAATGTATATATGGTAACATCGCTTATCACATAATACCCGCATAACTCATAAACACGTTTCCAGTAACTATTTCCTGGAATATCCTTCTCTTTGACAGTTTGGCAACAAGGCCGGTTATTTCTTGTTATCGGCCAGCCTAAAGTTCTCTGTCTCACTCTAAGTAGGACGGATCAGTGGGAGGCGTGTCGGAACCGATTTTTTGATAGTTTTTCATCAATCTTTCCGTTATTATTAGAGATATCGAAAAAAATTTTTTTTTATTTGATTGAAGATCTACGACTGCGTTGTACTACGCTCAGAAATGGCGTAAAAAGAAATAAATTAAAAAACTAAGCAAAGTATCTTTTTGAAAAATCAAGTTTTTCAAAAAAACTTAGCGTCGCTCGAGACATATTGTGTCACTAAATATAAGAACAAAATTAGAAAGCTCTAGTATCGCTGTATTTTGAAATATTATTGAAATAAAATTCAAGAAATCTAGTACAAAAAATACCCACAATCCTCGAAAAAACCATATACATTCAACGAAATACACCCTCTTAGAAGGCATGACAATATAACATCAATAAAAAATAGCTATTGCTGGAAATATAAACCGTTTATAAAACGTGACGAACCACCTTAAAACTGGCTAGAAACGTAAAACGTATATTTATATTTAATAATAATCCCCAATGCCTACTCTGGCGCACGCGCGGTAATCGTTTTATACTTGACCCACCGGCCCTTTTAAGTATCCACTGGCACCATAGTCCAGTAAACATTTATATGGATTTAACGGCGCGTCAACAGGTATCGATATACTTATAACGCAGAATTTATTTTGCTTGATTCAAAACTAGTATTTTGAACTATTAGTGCCTTATATTATATGTGTTTGTGCCTTACTCAGGCGTATGTGTTGTAAGGATAAATCACTGTTTAATATTACTCATACATATACCCCAATATGACTATACTATTGTCGTGTCGGCACTCGGTAGGAGTACAAAAAATCTAAACAACTCATATTTCTGACTTTTACAATACCACCCTCTCCAGTATACTCTAATTATGGCACGCCCTCTCCAAAACCCGTAATAGTTAAACTCCTAGGTGTTATATATTTTATTATCATTCAATTCCCCATTAATATATAGACTGCCATGCGGTTTGTCGCATTTTTATTTATACCTATGTTCCATGTTACTATTTCCGAGTAGTGCTATAACACATTGAACTCCATTCATTCGGCAGGCATCAAAAGATTAGCGAGATGTGGCAACGTCGCAGAATCTGAATGGACAATGGGTGCTAACCTGTGTCACGGTACATTAACAAAGACAAGTAGGGTCACTCTAAGCTCCGCCCCCAATGTGGACTTTCCAGCTCTGCTCTCGGATACTACGCAAGCTGGCGGATCACTGGCAGATTCTGACACCCGCTGATCTCGAGCCGAACGCTAACAGCTGTGGTTTACAGGGTCAGACCACCTAACAGTCCTAACACGCGACACGGTGCACGGGATACAATCGGTCGGATCTACCGGGGTGCCTAAATAAGTAGTGTTTGTGTGTTATTGAGCATTTTACGCGTATTTCACAAAAAAATGCCGGCGAATAATTTTGTGGTTCTTGGGTTTTTAGGCCGGCGTCGTTTACCTAAAGCTTGACGTTTCGCCACCACGAGTGGATGGCACCTTCAGAAGCTATTTCACTTCGGCGACTTCTGAAGATGCCATCCACTCGTGGTGGCGAAACGTCAAGCTTTAACGCTAAACGACGCCAGCCTAAAAACCCAAGAACCACAAACTCATTGGACGATGGCCGCGAAAGCCTTACACAGTATAAAAATGCCGGCGACATGCTCTGTATGTGGCCCCATTGTTTTGCGTGCCTACTTATTCCCATTGATTTTTAAAATATCTGTTTTTAATACTTTAATTTTATTATTGACTTGAGTCTTAAGCTTTTTAAATTAATTTTCCAAATCGTGTTTCCCGGTTCTTTAACTTTTTGTTTATAAATTTTGACTCTGTTTTCGATCATTTCGAGAATTTCATGATTTATCCAGTCGTTATTTTCACGTATCTTATACGTCTTTTTGAATTCCGAATCTTTTTTACGAGAAGTGATTGAGTCAATTAGTTCCTGAAATGATTGAACTTTTGTAGTTTGAATATTCTTTTTAAATTTTGAGCTGAATTTTTATGATCTATTCTGTTTACTTTTTTTCTATATTTTGTCGCAAATACTTTTATGTTTACACCTAAGGTTATTGACAACAAATTATGAATGATCAGACTGTTACTGTTACTTACTACTTGAATCGTACATTTCAAATTACTGCATCTATCTGGCAAAACATGGTCTATAATACTCCTTGAGCTATTTGCCACCCCAGTAGCTGCATCTGCAGTTATTGTGTTGAATGGTTTATTGAATAATAAATTATATTTTATCTATACTATAGAATTCATTTCTATTGACCCCCGTATAAGTAAAGTGAACGTCGACCGTTGACGTCGACAATTATCGCACAGTCGGCTTCCCTGTAAGCACAGTAAACGAGATCGCATGAAGGGAATCCCTCTGAATTCGAGGCGGCTCGCATTTGTGAGACACATCAAAGTCGGCATGGCGAGTGACCCTACTTGTCTTTCGTACCTGTGTGCTAACACTGCTAACAGGTTCCGTGTCATATCATAACTTTGACGTTCCGTCGTGGTTTTGGTTGTTTTGTGTTGTTGTTTGGTTTCGAAATATGGTGAAAGGTGAAAGTCGGTGTTTTTAATTTTTTTTTAGGTGAAAATGCAAAGAATTTTTTTGTTGAGAGTGACATTAGACCGTCCTCTATACGATAAAAATGAAATCGTTAGGGAAAGAAAGCTTACCAGTCCCCAAAATGACTTCGATATTTCGATGATTTTTCATGAAATATGTGGTCAAGCTATAATATCATGCGAAAGCACTAGATGAGTATAGCACAATGACACCAGCCGCAACATCCTATAATGGAAAATAAAAAAGTTATGATAAATGTTGAATGTTTCAAGTTAGTTGCTGGGTTGCCAAGCCCTCCCCAGATGTCACTGTTTTCAGATATTTTGAATAGTCCAAGCTACAGTCTCCCTGGTAGGATTCTCACCTGTTCGGTTTTTTCCATAGCGTGGGTAGGACCCAGGAGACCTTTTTTTGATTAATTTCCAACTGAGAATCAAAATAAACGGTTGTACAGTCTAGATTTGATACAATTCGGGTCAAAGACATCAAGCCGAGTCGCTTGACACACCCTTTTTACCCCGACCAATTTGCTCAGTTTATGTTAGCCATTGGAATTTGGAAATTTCAAAGTAGCATAGATTTTCGCCAAAATGTTCCCTCCTGCTGGTAATGGTCTAGTTTGACTCAGGACTTCAAGCTGAGTTGATTAGGCTCCATTCAGCTTCAATAATTGAACTAGTTTGTTAAGTTGTGTTAGGTTCGGAATCTTCAAAATGCTGTAATTTTTCACTGCAGCATTTTCTCAGTCTTGGAGTGGTATCGTTCGACTACGTCAATCTGTGTTGATTGACACCAATCTCAACCCTCATTTCGAGTTTCGCTAAAAAAACCATTACCAATATTTTTATTCAATAGAATATGGACTCCCAAAGAGTTATCAAAGGTCCCTATTGGCGAATTGAAAGCAATCCATGTTTGTGTCAAAAGGCGCAATATAGCTACAACTGGACCATCCACAGATCTCATTCGGGGCATAGATGATCCTAAAGTAATCAGTCAGTTGGTTCACTGCATAATAAAAAGAGGTAATTCATTTAAAATTGCTTAATAAACTATATTCAATATTAAGCTTACATATACAGGGTGAGTTTTTAGTACCGGCTCGGTCGATAACTCCACTACTGTAGAAGATAGCGAAAAGAATTGTATATAAAAATTGTAGCCACGGATATGCTCCTAGCTCACAAAATATTTTGATTTATACAGGGTGATCCATAACTACGTGATGATGCAAACATGCATTTTTTTAAATGAGACACCCTATATATTATTCCATATTCAAATTCTACTAATGATTTCCGTTCTTCCAATATAGGGTATTGTTACATTATACAGGGTGTTTCAAAAGTTATGACCATTTTTGTATACAAATCACGGTCAAATGAACGTACTGTATATCAAAAAGTAATTAATCAAAAAAAATTTTTTTTACATGAGAAGATTAGAAATATCCTCTAGTTTTAAAATACGTTATAAAAAATCCCGCGACGCATGTTCGTATACAGGGTGATGTAGAATGCAAAATCTAGATTTTCTCTCTTTTTTTAAATGTAACACCCAATATTTTATTATACCAAAGAATTGCTTTTAATATGCTCTTTCATCTTTGTATAGCACAATCAATGATAGCACTTATTATGGCTGCATTCATTAGTTTCTGAGATATTTCGATTTTTCTACAAATTTTAAATGTACCTTCTATTTGTTTAATAAAATTTATTTATTTTAAGAAAATACTACCAAATTTTGTTTTTGCTTAACAAACAGCTAAAATATAAGGCGATAATAATACTTGATCAAGTCAAAACAATGAACTAACGAGATAATATAGGTCAAGTGTGCTGAGGAAACAATTTTATAGACGTCATGCATAATTATCAAGCAGATGTATCAGGTAGGCTATGAAATATGAAACGACACAGTCCAAATAAAACGATTCTTCAATCTTTCAAACGCATTAGTCTTAGAGTGCCTCCGTTCTGGATCTTGCTATTCATAGTTGATATATTCTAGAGGCAAGTAGACAATTTCTCAAAGATTCTCCTAAATACCCTCAATGGAAAAATTAATTTTCATAGCTAGTTTTTCACACAGTACGGAATTATTGAGTAAGTTATGAAAACTGTCAAATTTTCAAAGCCTACCTGATAAAACTACTTGATAATTATGCATGACGCCTACAAAATTGTTTCCTCAGCATACTTGACTTTATTATCTCGATGATTTAGGGTTTTGACTTCATCAAATACTATCAAGACGTTATAATTTAGTTGTTCGTTAAATAAAAAACAAATCAGATAGTACTTTCTCAAAATAAATAAATTTCAGTACACAAATACAGGCTATATTTTAAATTTACCGAAAAATCTAAATATCTCGGAAACTGATGGCCGTAGGTACAACAAGTGTTATACAAAGATGAAAGAGCATATTAAAAGCAATTCTTTGGGATAATAAAATATTGGGGGTTACATTTGAAAAAAAAAGAGAAAATTTGGATTTTGCATTCTACATCACCCTGTATACGAATATGCGTCTCGGGCTTCTTTTATAGCCGATTTTAAAACTAGAGGATATTTTTAATCTTCTCGTGTACAAAAAATAATTTTTGATTCATTACTTTTTGATATACAGTACGTTCATTTGTCCGCGATTTGGATATAAAAATGGTCGTAACTTTTGAAACACCCTGTATAGTGTAACAATGCCTTATATTGGAAGAACGGAAATGATTAGTAGAATCTGAATATGGAATAATATATAGGGTGTCTCATTTAAAAAAATGCATGTTTGCATCACCACGTAGTTATGGATCACCCTGTATAAATCTAAATATTTTCCGAGCAAGGAGCATATCCGTGGCTACAACTTTTATATACAACTTTTTTCGCTATCTTCTATAGTAGTGGAGTTATCGTCTTCTGTCAGTATATGATTGCATCAGACCATATTTATGGTTTGTGGATTTTATCGTGAGAAGGGTTAACTTATGGCTGGCATAAGGAATATTCAGCTGCATTGTGGCACCATCATTTTCTGTGTCAGAGTAGTTAAGGGTGTTCCATAAACGTTGTAGTAATAGAATCAACAAAAACTGATTACTATCCTCTACCTAAGATGTTAGCATGATACTTGACCAAACCTTATTTCCAATAGGCATCAGGTGACTATTTTTTATTATAAGATATAATATAATAAACTCCATGCCCAATATCAATATAGAGGCAAATAAAAAAAAGAAGTCCCATTAGCGTGGAGTGTGCGAATTGTGTGCTAATGTACTGCAATATATGCTAATATGATGATGCCATTCCATGGAAATTAAAAGAACTACCTCCATACCTACATGATGCTTGTCTTGACTCATTTTCTACTCAAAGCATAACATAATATTTGGGTATATCTTCTTAAACTGGCAGTATTGAAAATTCTAACACGAATTAAAATCATGGATTTATTGTTGATGTAAAACGGGCATAAGAGCCCGAAACACTTTGGATCAAAAATTTCCTGCCAATTATTTCGTCTGCGAGCCACTCCACCTACGTTTTTTCCAATGTCTACGCACCATTAGGGAATAATTACAAAATCGTAAATATCTTGAAAACCATCGAAGAAAGAACCACATATGCCTAGATAAAGGTGAAAGAGAATTTAATTTCGTATCCACTGATGTGAAACTTAACATACCATCCGATTAAAAAAGAGTTCGTTTTAAACTTATCAAATTTGAAAATTGCTAATCTATTGATTTAATGTATTTTTGAAACAACGATCTTACTGAAAGGCAAGTATGTTTCCTGCTCATTTTAAAACCAAAAACCGCATCTTTCTGTCTTACTTAGTTTCCGAGATATTAACACTTTTTGTAAACTACCTACTATAAACGTCAAATTTTCTAAAGATTGCTGAATATCTTCGAAAATAGACTTCGCAGGCATAATATCTGGGGTGTATTGTAAATGAGGTATGTGACCCGAACAAAAAAGTAAGATGCCGCATTGAACCGGCCAGAAAGTTATGAGTATGCGAAGATTTTTCATAAGATCAGATCTCGGCCTAAAACTTCGGGTACCCATGGTCAGATGCTACATTTTCTCGGTTCTCCTGTACGGATGTGAGAGTTGGACTCTCGATGCTACACTAGAAAAGAAAATAGACGCCTTTGAAATGTACATTTATGGCCGTATACTCAGAATATCATCATCATCATCATAGACACAATGTCTTAACAGACATGTTGTGAACTCGTAAACTACAATATCTGAGCTAGTGTATTGCCGACACGAGTATTATCAATAGTTTTGAGAACTGTAGCTCGCCATCGTTCGCGATTCACTGTCAGTTCAGTGGCGCTCTTGATACTCATATGCAGCATCTGTTTCCTCGTACCACCCAGCGTGTATGGGAACGATCACGGCGCCGCCCGCTCGGTGCATGACCCTGAACTACAAGTTTCTCAGAATATCATGGATTCAAAGAATAACGAATGATGAAGTCCTTATTCGTATATGAATAAAGTACATATGCTTACCATCAAGGAACGAAAAACGGCTTATACATATAGGTCATATCATGCGAGGGGAAAAATACGAACTTATGCGACTGATTGTAGAAGGAAAAGTCCAAGGTAAAAGGTCTGTCGGCAGACGCCAAGATTTTTGGATTTTTAACATCCGGAGATGGTTTGGTTTCTCATCGCTTGACATTTTTCGCATGGCCGTATCTAGAACTACGTTAGCTATTTGGGTCGCCAACCTTCGAAAGGAGACGGCGCCGGAGTCATAAGAAGAAAAAAGGCATAAACTATGGTTAACAAGTTGGTCCTAAAATCCATGCTGAATTCAAAAAAGTAATAATGTACAGGGTGTTCTACTTAAAATAAGGAAGTTATAACTACTTCCGGTATATCCGGATGTCCGCCATCTTAGAAAGTAGACCATTTGAAAAGAAACGTATTTTATCGAAGCCATTTTCTTCTAATTTAAACGGTAAGGCCGCTAGAGAGCACCGCGCGCTGATTGGACCACCCTGTATAGAGAATCGGCCAAGTAGGTGGGGTGGTAGACATACATGTTAATATATCAATTTAACTTTTATGCTAAAGGTTTTAAATTCATGTTTTGTTTTACTTATATTATGGTGCTTTGTATATGTAATGTATCTTGCGACTGTGTTATGGGTGATAAGGGGGTTTATTATACTTTTTGGAATTTGTTAAAAAGGATCAAGCTTGTTCACTAGATGTTTTGAAATCAGTGGGCTCAATGGTTTCTATTTACTTGTCTTTCAATGTAGTATTTTGATTATGTAACAATACATGAGTAATTTCTTGATCTCTGTTTCCAAAAATTCCTAAAACAAATGTTCACTTGCCTCAGATCAACCTGCGATGTATTTGTTCTATAATGTTACATCCCTCATTTAGCTCAGCTCACTACAGCACTCACAAATCAGTCAATTTTGCTACAAGAGTACCCTAACCAAGACCCCAACCTACGATTTTATCTGTTGTTTGCTATATGGAATGTATAACTATTCAGCCTTCTCCATTTCAATTTTTGTGAGAATACTTTAGTCAGCTTTATTATGTAAAAACTCGCGACAGTGGTCGCTGAGTAGACGCCGAGCAACAGCGACATGACAGCAACTGGACCGTGAAATTTGTAGGTTATTTATGTTGTTATGATGCCTATCCAGAGGCATTTAACCAAATGCAGCGCTGTAAAATATTAAGAACTACAATATTGTTGATAAAGGAAAAACAAGTTAGGATCAAAAAAGTATTATTGCTTTTAATATTAAATCTAAAGGGTAATCAAAAATTTCAAGAATTTCAATTACTAGTTAACACATAATTTGTTTTAACTGTATATACAGTAGTGTCATTCTTAATATGTTTCATTTCATCCATTTGTCTAAATAAAGTATATCACAAGGGTGATTCCCTTAACATTGCCTTATTTGAATTACATCTCATATCAGAAACAAATCATAATTATGATAGTTTTGAATCATGAAATCATTAGCAGGTATGGTTGACTAACGTAGAACATAAAGTCAATAATGTACATAATTGTTGGGTTGAGCGTGCTAAAAGCACTGCTGAATCTCTCTCCACTCAACTAGGTAGTTCAAGGGAAGTCAAGACTGTCTGCATTATTGTGGAGTCAGGGCAGTTGGTCCTTTATGTATCCTGGCAGGGGACACTGTCATCCTCTCGGAACTGCAAAGGGATGACTGTATCCTACATCTGAGGAGTGATACAATGGGTGCATTCAGCAGACTCAACAGTTACGGAGCAGCTACCAAATTTTCTGCTGAACGCGTGCGCTACCTAGCAGCTACCGCTCCAGCGGTCGCCACTTTTTGTAGCGATAGACAAGTATGCTCACTTGGAGCGGAGTGGAGTAAGCTACTATTGACCTTGTGAGTGTCACATGTTATGACACTTGTGTTATATGTTATGTTGTCATATTTAAAAGAAAAAGTCCACACTACTTAAACAGTCCAAAACTTTGATACAATTTGACATACCTTTTTTATTTTGAATAACCTCAAATGTGACCACTCATTTGACAGTCGTACATATAATGCTTTTCAGCAGAACGCCAACTGTTGAGATGTAGCGGCTACAAAAGTAGCGGCTCCCGATCTTTCTGCTGAATGCAACCAATGTCTTCTACATATTGCTTTAACTGCAAATTTATGGCCGGCTAAGGTTACTTGTTGGTCCACTATCTGACCATAACACCTTCAAATGTCAGTTGTATGTGATGTGGGTGGCAAGCGACCCGACATGTACACACTATGGCTTGGCACACATTCTATGTCGCTGTGAAGCCCTGGGTATCACAAACAGACCATGCTATGTTTCGCACCTTTGCGACAAGGGGTGGACTTGGGAACTACATTAAGATGTGAATAAGGGGGGCCTGCTTGTAGGCCTATGTCCTGGTGATTCTGGTCACTAGAAAGCCTTACTCCTTCATTCATCATTCTTCATTTATTCATAGTTGACTATAGTGCCATATCTGCTAGTTAGCCTTTTCAAAGCAATATAATAATCATACATATGACTTGTGCGGTTCTAATGCCAATTGATCCGATTATTTTTCTCTATTCCTGCATTCAGCATTATCAAATTTTAAGTTTTCGTTTTTTCATTCCCAGGTCACCACCATGAAAGATGTGCATATTTTACATACTACTTGAGAAGAGATTTATCACTATTTTATAGGAATCTGAACTTAATGATTCCATGTTTGTACTGGTTATCATGTTGAAATAATACCAGAAGATGTCATTTTAATCTTTGTTTTGAAATGTTTGTCAATTAAATTAACATAGGTTTGTTGACAAGTCTACATGACATTTCATAAAATTCAGTTTATGCTGGAAGAGTTTTGGTAACTGACAAACAAACTGTAGAGGACTTATTTTTCAAGGAAATATATTAAGTAAAATTTAAAATCTTCTGTTATATTATTATCATTACAACTTATCCAGCTTAAGGAAGGCTCATTGTAAAAGTTTAGTAAGCAAACCAGTGATTGTTCTATTCTATGATTTTGAAATCCTCTTAGTTTTCCAACACCTATTTCTATATCTTCATTTAACTAATATAATGACAACCTTATATCCATAATTTTTGAAAACTATGATGATGAACATTCATGTATGTGGCAAAGGAATAAGCATGAAAAGAGAAGAATTGAAGACTGAAGAAGTGCAGCACAAGTATTGTGTAAATATGAATCAAATCCATAGTCTTTCAATTTTGTTTCAGATCTTTCCTTTCTATTACTATTATTACAACTTATCTAGCTTAAGGAAGGCTCATATTGTAGAAATTTAGTAACCAAACCAGTGATTGTTCTATTATTTTGAAATCTTCATAGTTTTCCAACAGCTGTTTGTATATTTTCATTTAACTAATGTAATGACAACCATTATATCCATAATTTTTGAAAATTATGATGATGAACATTCATGTATGTGGCAAAGGAATAAGCATGAAAAGAGAAGACTGAAGAGGTGCAGCACAAGTATTGTGTAAATTAAAGATTAGGCAAAAAAATGAATGGAAATCTATCTGATACTTTTTATTTTTGGCCATCGCTACATTCCTCTGTCCTATGAACTTTTAGTTTCACATTTATGTTGCATAAAGAAATATGTTACTATTTTATAGGAATAAGGGGGTTTTTTACTCCCATTTTTGTACTGGTTTTCATGCTGAAATAATCTTTAGTTTAAAAATACTGTAAGGATTGAACCAACATAGGTTAGTTGGCAAGTCTACAGAATATTTCATAAAATCGGTAGCAGTGCAATGCTCGACCATATTCTGGAAGAGTATTTGTAACTGACACAAAATCTATAAGGCTTTATTTTTCATGATATTTTGATGCTACATTACATTTGCAAGTTTTGGGTCATATTATTACAACTTTGAATGTACCGTAGCTTTTGAATAGCTTTTGGAACATATTATTTAACTAAGGTCATTATAAGAATACATACATAGTTTTTGACTATTATGTCATGATGTAGGTATATGACAGAGCAGTGAGCATGAAGAAAGAAGAATTGAAGACAGAAGAAATCCACAGAAGTAATATTGTGTTAAGATATAAATAAAGTCCATTGTCTTTCAATTTTGTTTCAGAGATTAACTTTTTAAGTTGGACTTCTTTTAATGTAAACAAGAAAGAATAATTTTTTTAGTTCGATTCAAATAACTTTCTTTTTGAAATTAATAAATAATGATCAGTGCTGAACTACATGGATGATGAAAGAAGAGAGAAGTGAAGAGAACAAAATCAATTTGATTGATATAAATGATTTCATCCCAATTAATTTCTTTGTTGTTTCAATTGTAGCAGTTTGAAACATGAACATATTATTTCTGTTATTAGGTGATCTAAGCCGTCCGATATTCGATAGGGATGACGTGGTAGTTAATTCTGAAGAACAGATTACAGAACAGAACAGGTAATTAATAATGCTTCACTATCATAAATTTTTATGTGTGTGCGATGACAAGAACTGGGATTTTCATTGTAACTATACAACATATATTGAGGTTTAACTATTTAACTACTAAGAATTAAATTATTTCAAAAATATTTTTCTAACATTGTTCAGCAATAAAAATGTGATGATAAACAATACAACTGTTTAGAAAGATGTAGATAAGAAATACACTATATAGATCTACCCACCTGTGGCAGGTTAGAGCGTCTGGGACTAATTAGATCTGCATCAAGGAGTAGTAGCAGTCCAGAATGTAATAGAAGAGATGATAGGAAAAAGAAAGGTATGTGTACCATACAACCTTGCTATTATGGTTTATAATTTTTTTGTATTGTACTTTGAATTAAAAAAGTTTTGAGATCACCATGGTGGGCAAACAATTTAACATTCAAAGGTCCTAGATAGTATTTTATTTTATTTAGTTGCTTCTCAGGTTAGTGAGTACTAGGACTTTAAGTTCTCACAACGTTTTATGTGTAAATTTCGGAAGCGGAGAGTCTATCTACTTACAGATTTTTTATCGTCTAGACTTCTGTTTTTTGAAATACCTAATTGACTTTTAGATTTGGAACATGCCTATATGCCTATTTCGATTTGTTAAGTGGTGTAATATGCGATAAGGCTGTTCTTTGAAAACATTTTACCTCGTACTCCAGCACGACGAATTCAAATAGGTCGGAAATAGGAAAGCCCATGTTCTATCAGGCATCTGTGTGTTTGACAGACCACATTTTTATTACTTACCATGTGTTTACATTCCAACCAATGATAAGATCTTCACTCATCATGCTCTGACTCTTGCAAATCGCATAGCACTTCACCAACTTTCGGAATTGTCTAAAATAGTCCATTCGTCACTTATGCCCCGATAAAACCCAAAATTCACTCAAAAATCGCCCAATGAACAGGGTTCGATCAAGTCAAAACAATGCGCTGCCACTGCCCGTAGTGCCCGTGTATACTGGTTCGCTGAAGATTGCAGGCCAATCGATGCAACGTTTTCACGTTTCGTACAAAAATTTGGTTTGTACGACATGTTATTTGACCACCGCCCTAATAATTATTCTTAAATCGTCATATGCCATATTGTGGGGTGGCGTTGTTTTGATGGGATTAATTAAAACGTTTTTCAATTTCCTATAACAAACAAATACATTGGATCAGTATCTTCCTTTGATACAATAGGCTATTTTGGGATCTTCCTCACAAGCTTCTTTAGCCATTTTACTATTACTGCAATATATCGTCAGACAAGCTTTTATACCCATTTACATTAGGGACTAGTTAAAAGGAAAATACAATGGTTTTGACAAGATAGTCAAATAAGCATGAACCACCACACACACCACGATACATAAAGTAAAGTAATTTATTGATCCCTTGGACTACAAGAATAGTATAGGATAAGTCAATCTGACAGCAGTGCTTAAGATTACAATATAAATAAGTATAAAAGTACATAGTGATATCATCAACAAAGGAACAATTATCAAAATTGAACTTTATAAAAATTAATCTAAGATATCAATGTAAGCTGAAATAGACTAGAAAAAATTACTAAAATTGTCTGTCATAAATTCCTCAACACTGTAGTAAGCCTTTATCAATAAAATATCTGACACATTTTTTAAAGGTTGTGAGATTAGACAATCTTAAGAGTCGAGGTAGCTTATTGTACAAGTGAATGTCAATAAAAGAAGGATTATTTTCGAAGACTGCTAAATTATGATGTGGAATACTGTAATCCGAACCATGCCTAGTATCATAGCTATGAAAGTGATTGTTTGGGGTGAAACGTTCTGGGTTTGATTTAACAAATGTTAGTACACTCAAGATATAAATCGAAGGTAATGTTAAGATACGCATATGTTGAAAGATCAAGAAAGATTTTGTTTCTTTGAACATGGTTCAAAGAAACAAAATCTTTGTTTATTTCTTAAGACCTGTTCGAATTTGTTGCTCCTACCAGCTTGTCACTTAAAACATTATACAATATGTGTGTAATATGATCAGTGTCGTGTGACACAAACGGAGTTTGACATTTTGAAAGTTCTGAACACATCTGACTTTTGTCTGTCTGCACTCAACATTTATTTCAAAGTAATAATACTTTTTTACTGTGTTGCATTCCGTTTTTATTATTTTCCTGGCTTTTCTATGCTGTAGGTATAACAGTTGAGAACATTTTTTCAATGAGAATATTTATGTATTTTCGTTTTTTCTCTTCATATTCACTTTAGCCGTGATGAATGCAGAAAATAAAAGTCGAAACGTTGACGTTTTGACAAAAACCTCTGCATTTTATCTTTATTAAGAGTCTTTTGAACTTTAAACACTACTTCGGAACGATTGCATTTTCACTAATGGTCGTAGCGAAAAAAATTACGGTCTATTTTTTATCCTGCGCCTAAAGTTACCAACACATAACATAGCTGATGATGTAAATAAAATTGTATGGAATGTAGGGCCTATGTATATTATGATCCAGAGATCGTTAAAAAAATGTCTATACTGTATACGTCTGCATATAATTCTGCATTTTATTTTCATTTCTTGGTTGTTGTATCTATGGGATCCAATTTTCTGTGCTACAATATTTTTACTATTTTTTACATCTTCTAATCTCACACATACCTAGGTGCAACATGTATTAGACATGTATTAGAGGGTCACATTTTATATTATTCACTGTTCTCCTGGATATAACTTTGATGTTTTATTATGTAATTTCTCCATTGAGCTCTGTACTTCTCTAGTTTATACTCCATAACAATCGGACCTTAATAATTTATAACGAGGTTTAATTTGTTTTATAATTTGCAAACAGTAGAGCATACAATATGCGTGCAATAGAATGTAATTCTTTTTTAAAGTTAATATCTAGACCGCTGGCTAAAACGTAATTTATTATATCCACTATGATTATATCTAAATGTTTGTGCTTCTGAATTAACAGCGAAGGAAGAGAGAAGCGAACGCACCCCTTTGCAGGATAGTCTACGCAAAAGGTCAAGATCTTCGTCAGCAGATGAACGTTGTAAGCGAAGGTGGTTTTCTCGGGACTGTCGACGGAGGAGTAGAAGCAAATCAGATCCGCGGGAACTGCTTGACAGTCCGCGGCCGTCTTGTTCGATGCGTCGGTCCCAGTCACCCAGGTAAGAACTTTTAGAAGATACGTATTCATGGTTGATATTTGAGGGTCCCCTAAGCCAATGGCACACATCGCGGGTTTTATCGCGGCGGACAAGCGACCGTCGGCGTCGACGCCAATTCAGCAGTGGCGCTTTGAAGTAGATTAGAGCTTACACATTAGACGGAAGAATAAACCATTGGTAAACATGCCGTCGGCGGTAGCGGTGCAACCGCCAACTGCCACTGGAGCCGACGTTTTCTTTTGCCGTCGACGTTCACGTAGTGGCCCACGTGGCCAGCTGAACGATTGCATACACAGCGTTTATTTTACCGCCGGCTTAGTTTATTTCGTAGTCGTTAGAAGATTTGTAGTTGTGAAGAATAAACAGTATCGTTACTAGTTGAACTACTACTACTACTAGATCTAATGAAGGTAAAGTTTTATTTAGCTGGTACGAAACACCAATTAGTTCAGGGAGGCTTTTGAACTTTTATTCCCACCAATCATTCAGACGGAAGTATGATATTGTGTGTTCCTCGATGAATAAAGTTATCAAGTTAAGTAGCCCAGAGTTTGTTCAACAGAATATATCCAGATTTAAAGAAAACATTCTTCTTTCACGCACTAACCAAAAAGAGCTCCAAAAAAGTGCCGATTCAAAATTCCATATGTCAAGGGACTTTCAGAGAGAATTAGACATCATCCTGCCGATGATAGCCATAAGATAGTTTTTTATCACACGAAAACAGTATTTTCTCTTCACAAAAAAGATAAACTAGATATCAAATATAAATCAAATGTAGTCTATAAAATACCTTGCAATGAATGTGATGCTGTACAGAGGGAGTCAAGCTCAACGCCTCGGACTTTTGTGACCAAACCATACCACTGTTCAAAAAACTAACTTTGCGAGTTTATGCAGGTCCAGTTGGACTACATTTTAAAAATAATGACTTTTATACAGGGTGTCTAATAGAAGCGTGACATATCAAAGTTATATTTTTTTAAATGGAACACCCTGTATATTATTGCATATTTAGATTTCCGGGTCAATTTGAGTGTGACTTTATGTATCACACATGGTACTTAAATCAAACCGTTCAGGTGCAAATCACAATTTTTTGTGTAAGTAGATGTAGATTGTATAGGTACGTAGGAAAAAATGAATATCCTAGCTATTATAAAACTAAGAGGGCTGTGATTTTGCCGTGTCACTAAGCATGAAATGCGTCAGCTCATGTTAGACGATTGAGTTTGAATTACATTTGTACTTGGAGAAATCGATAGATCAATTAAGAAAACTTCAATCAGAGATAACTTGATTTTTTCAAATGGGAATGCCTAATTTTTTTATACAATCAAATGTAAAATTTGACAGCATTTCTAATGATATGCAGTTGTAAATATCAATCTCTGGTAGTTTTGATTTAATTACAAATTTTCAATCAAACTTGTGTTTTTCAATTTTCCTACCTATAAGCAACTTAGCAGGCCATGAAATATGAACAAAAAACTGTTCAGATGGAAGAAAACAACTAACTTAGCAAATAGATAAAGGCGAACTAGAGTAAAGGGACAAAATTATAAAAATGACTTACACATCAACTAACCAAAAATAATAGAGGTAATACATCTAAGATCAAAGAGCAGCTGAAGTACGACAGAAATGGATATTTTTCACAGCACACCAGCTACTACAATATTCTAAAGGTTGAAAATTCACAAAACCATTATGAATTTTGAAATGAAACGAAATCTACCACCGAATGTTGCTGGCAGTTTAATGACTTCAGAATAAAATTTCACATTTAGTGATTTAAGAAAGTAATAACCGATACCTCTGACTGGAGTTCTGCGATTTCTTCAGAACCCATAAGCAAGATTGCCGAAAATGAATGAATTAAAAATCTGCTGAAATTATTAAACATAATTTACCAGGCAAAAAATTAAAATATGATTTGTCAGTAATCCTTTTTTTTGCGATCTTGCTAATAGATACTGAAAAATTTGAAGGACTACAGTCAGATAGTCAGAGGTATTGTAACTTTTGACTTTGACGGAAATGACTACTATTTTATACCATTAAATGTGAAATTGCGTTCTGCAGATATTAGACTGAAGGCAACAATCGCTGAAAGTTTTGCTTTCATTTCGAAGTTCCTAGAGATTTCGGAAATTTTGAATCTCTAGTATGTACATTGCAGTAGCTAGTAGGTTGTAAAAATTATCCATTTCTGTCGTACTCCGCAGCTCCTCTTTGATCTTAGACATGTTACCGCCATTGTTTCTGGTTAGAGTTGATTTGTTGTAGGGAATTTTTATAATCTTGTCCTTCTACTCTGTACTTCTGGATCTTTTTGCTAAGTTGTTTTCTTCCATCTGAACACGTTTTTGTTTATATTTCATGGCCTGCTAGTTTGTTTATAGTTAGGGAAATTGAAAAACACTAATTTGACTGAAATCTCGAAATTAAATGAAAACTACCAGAATTACCATGAAAACTATCAAATTGCACATTTGATATTATAAAAAAATTAAGCATTCCCATATGAAGAAATCAAGTTACCTTTGATTGAAGTTTTCTTAATTAATTTACCGATTTCTCCAAGTACAAATAGAATTCAGTTTTGACCACCTAACCTAAGCTGACGCATTCCATGCTTAGTGACAGGGCAAAGGCACCGCCCTCTAAGTTTTATAATCGCTGTGATATTCGAATTTTTTCTGATGTCTACTTTTACCAAACATTGTGATTTGCACCTAAATGGTTCGCTTAAAGTCCCATGTGTGGTACATAAAGTCAGACTAGAATTTACCTGGGAATCTAAATATGCAATAATATACAGGGTGTTCCATTTAAAAAAACAACTTTGATATGTCACGCTTTTATTAGACATCCTGTATAAAAGTCATTATTTTTCAAATGTAGTCCAACTCGAACTACATACATTTGCAAAGTTGATTTTTTGAAAAGTGGTATAGTTTGGTCACAAGGCGTTGAGCTGATCGGTTGATAACTCCACTACTGCAGAAGATAGCGAAAAAAGTTGTATATAAAAGTTGTAGCCAAGGACATGCTACTGCTCAGAAACTATTTTGATTTATACAGGGTGATCCATAACTACGTGGTGATGCAAACATACATTTTTTAAATGAGACACCCTAAATATTATTCCAGATTTAGACTACTAATGATTGCTGTTCTTAAAATATAAGGTATTGTAACATTATACATGGTATTTCAAAAGTTATGACCATTTTTATCTCCAAATCGCTGTTAAATGAACACACTGTATATTGAAAAAAATTAAAATTAATTAAACATAATTTTTTACATGAAAATATAAAAAAAAATATTCTTTAGCTGTAAAACAGGCTGCAAAAAGTCGCCGACGCATATTTATATAAAGGGTGAGGTAGGATGCAAAAACTAGATTCTCTTTTTTTAAATGTAACCTCCATATTGTATTATACCAAAAAATTGCTTCCAATATGCTCTGTTTCCGAGACATTTAGATTTTTATGCGAATTTTAAAATAGGTATATACTTTTCATTTGTGTACAGAAATTATTTTGAGAAAGTACTATGGAATTTCATTTTTATTTAACGATCAACTAAATTATCAGGCCATAATAGTATTTGATCAAGTCAAAACCCTGAATTATCGAGATAATCTAAGTCGAGTATGCCGATGAAACAATCAATAATTAATGATAATTATTATGGATTATCAAGAAGATTTATCAGGTAGGCTGCGAAATATTGACAGTTTTCAATAATGACATACTGTGTGAAAACTGAACTTTAAAAATCAACTTTTACATGCAAGAACAAATAGAGGGTATTTAGGAGAACCTTTGGGAAATTGCCTACTAGCCTCTAGAATATATCAACTATCAACAGAGATATCCAGAACGGAGGCATTCTAAAACTGATGCATTTGAAAGGCTGAAGAATCGTTTTCTTCGGCCTGGCCAGTTAATATTTCATAGCCTACTTGATAGATCTGCTTGATAGTTATGCATCATGTCTAAAAAATTGTTTTCGCAGCATACTCGACTTATATTATCTTCGTAATTCAGTGTAATACAAAAGTTGAAGATCTTTTTATTACCTACAACTTTGCCATTCGACTTCATTCCATAGGGCATGTAGTTTTGCCGGAAATTGAGATATACCGTTTTTATCATTAAAAAGTGACCCTTCGCGACCTCATATCGACCGTAAATTATTGTTCTTTTCATTACTATTGTGTTCTCCTTTTACAACGATGGGTTTCATCCTACTATATTTTTTCCGTTTCAAAAATGATTTACCCTGGCCTATGTTCAAAGCTTGCAATAATAAAATGTGTTTGAGCTTTGCCTTTGCAGCTGTTCAGGTAGAAAACATGTCAGGCTAAGGCTAAAATAGATATTTCTGCGGTTGATTTCAGATGGAGTACGAAGATCAGTTTTCGGGATAGGAGCAGGTCCCCAGTGATACGGAAACGGTCCTCGTCTCCTCGGAGACGGTCCAGAAGCAGAACACCCAGACGATCAGATCCGAAGTATAGGCACAGGCGAGAAGAACGCAGATCCTGGTCTCCATTGTACCATAGGTAAAGTTGTATTCAAATAGATCAGATGTCTTTTAAGCTGGCAGGGTAAACTGAGGAGACTCAGGGCCGCATTCATAGTTGCCACTTGAGGGTTCCTTAATACTTGAGGATCCCTCAAATACTGTATTGTGTTTCACAGTTGTTCGACAGCCACTTGAGAGTCTCTCAAGTGTAAAGGCTGTATGTCACGGTCCTATTTTCCATCCTAAATATTTGACAAGTATTAGGATGGCAGCTCATTCGGTACTGCGCACCTTTACATCCAAATTGTTCGAATACTTAGGACGTGTTCTAAATATTTAGTAAATTGCGCGTTAATTTACTGTGCATTTTGCTGGTGAAATTTGGAAAGTGAGGTTATGAAGATTATATATTTTTAGCTTCCATGTGTGCGTGTGTTAAGTCGTGTTATAGGTTGTTGGGTCTTCTGATAGCAGCGTTTTATTAAGCATTGTTAAAATGCCTTTGCCTTGGATCTGGTCAATTCATTACCTACACATCTTCCGTTTCCTTTGTTGACGCTTTTTTTAAACTACCCTTACTGCTAACATTGCAGCAGCCG
Organism: Callosobruchus maculatus; assembly: GCA_951848785.1. Taxonomy (NCBI): domain Eukaryota; kingdom Metazoa; phylum Arthropoda; class Insecta; order Coleoptera; family Chrysomelidae; genus Callosobruchus; species Callosobruchus maculatus. The sequence goes on from CATOUR010000035.1 coordinate 1,936,772, forward strand.
CTGCAGTTCTATGCAAAGGAAAATTTCCAGGCATCGCCTTGATATTCAAATACTGCAGTACGTGAATTTTTTTGTTATGCTGTAACGTGAATATTTTCGCAAAAAATCAAACAATACAAGCACAACTCTTCCCAATAAAAAAACAACCACAAATATTAGGTTAAAATAAGATCAAAAACTTTGCAGTTTAGATATTATGTACAGAATATTAAAACAAGAGCCATGGGTTGGAATGGAATATTGACAGCACAACAATGGCTTTTAGTAACGTCAATATTGTGTTTACCCGGAATGAAATACCCGTTACACCACTAAATACTCGGTACCGGGTAAATGCTAAAATAAGTACCCATTACTTTATCTTGGTCCAGCATTAGGTACAAATACCTAGCAGAGCTTCAGATCCAAGCCGCCTCGATCAGTACCGATTATTACCGAATCCCAAAGCGCGCTGTGCGGTGCGCTGAGTATGCTTTAGCGGTACCGGTAACTCTGCAGGTGGTTTTTACCATCGTCTTCGGTATATGTATACCCTACAACTCTGACTATTGATTTGCTCTGGAATACCGGTAACGGGTACTGGGTACCGGGTACTTTTTACAGTATTACTCGATATAGGTAATACAGAAATGTACTTCTGTTTGACATCACTAATGGCTTTGACAGAAATGATAACTGTCAACAGTAATATGACATTACTATGCTACTAATGCGCATGTCTTTGTCCTATAATATATTTGTGACGAAATATTTGAAAGTTGCATACAGGGGCATAACTAAGCCTTCCCATTTTTGTGATGATTTTTTTTCAATTTTTTTGTTTTATTTAGGATGGAAAATACGATCATGCCATACAGCTTTAACAGATCACTTGAGGGGCACTTAACATCAATATGATATGATATGGAGTAAGGTGTGGTCGGTTCTGACTGCTTCTGTCACATCCAGAAAAATCCTGCTTTGAAGAGGATAACTAGCAGATATGGCACTATAGTCAACCATGAATGAATGAATGAAGGAGAGAGATTTTTAGTGACCAGAATCACCAGTACATAGGCCTACAAGCAGGCCCTTATTCAGATCTTAATGTAGGTCCCAAGTCCACCCCTTATCGCAAAGGTGAGGATGGCCTTGGGTCCTGCCCATTTTATATCCTCAGCTTCAAGAATATTTGAACATAGTATGGTCTGCTTGTGATACTCAAGGCTTCACAGCGACATAGAATGTGTGCCAAGCCACAGCGTGTACATCCAGCGGCGAAGTTTCCCCCACAGGAGGCAGGTGCAGCCCAAATCCTGAGGCGGAGGCTTCTGCGGAGGTCTGTCCACGACCTACCTGGCGCGTCCCGATAGCTGATTGGGTGTCCCCAGGGAGGTGACTCTTGATCAGTGAAATGCTGAGCGGAGCTCACTTCACCCTTCTGGGTAGGTAAATATTGCCCGCGGAACATGTGGAAACCGAAGAGGACCCTGGCCTTCAGAGCGGAGGGGACTCTCGTCATGCCGACGCCGTCTCCGCGCATGCCGCGCCCAGTTGCGGCGGTGTGCCGAGGGTTCTCGCGTTCTGCTGGCTGGGATATTTAAGTCCTGTCTTGCCTCTTTGGTAGTACTAAGAGGACGAAGATGACCTGGCGAGGAAACGGATATGACTATGGAAAGGAACATACAGCGACCTGGCACCAGATGATGACAACATGGCGACGAATATGGACAAACTTTGTATAAACATGGATCAGTTACGAATAGGGAAAAACCTTACGGAGCAGGGGGTCGGATCCCCAGCTCCGGTCGGTGTTGCGGGTGAGGGAGCAGGCCCCGCCCGACCGTTAGCCAACGACTGCTCAGCACTCTCGGTGGGAAGTCAGGCCGAAGAGCAGGTAATAGCTACTGGCGTTTTGACCAACGAACAGGATGTTCGAAGATGTGCGGTAGGCGACAAGGCCGCTAATGCTACTGGAAGAAAAGAGCCGCGAGGCAGCCTAGAAGAAAATCCTTTCAAAACAAGAGATTTGGTCCCAAGAAACTCACCAAGGGAAAGATCGTGGTCCGTATCAGAAACGGACTTCGATCGTTCAAAAATGACCGAGGAAAATCCTGCGAAGCTAAAAAGAGCAGGGATATCGCTAACAAAAGGTGAACAGAAGGTTTCACCCATTATCAAGAAGCTTGTCGAGAAGATCGATGAGTTCAAAGAAATCTTAAAGGACAAAGTAAACACCAAGACCAGTATTAAAAGGGGTGTAGAGGAGATAGGTAGGCTTGTGAATAAGCTCAAAGACCTGGACCTACATACCGAAGAAAAAAGACGCTGGCAAAATGTAGAGACCAAGGATATCAGACAGATGTTATTCAAACGACGAGCAATAGCGTCCAGACTGAGGGGCCTTGGCACTACAAAAGCAAACGCCAAAAAGAGCTAGCGGAGGAGATCACCATGGTCCTCAAGAAAAACCCTGAGGACTATGTAGCTTTCAACGAGACTCGTATAGCTACGAGTAAGGGACCAGGACAAACCATAAACAGCTATGTATGCAAGGTGGTTCTGGACGAAGACGAGGACAAAACATTCGCAAATGTTATCAGTTTGAGAGAGATCACAGTCAAGGAGGGCTGTTCGAGCATTGCCGTCCCTACGCGAGATCTGGCACGAAAGGACCAAATAAGGAAAATGTTGGAGTTTGTCTTCACGGGCACCGACATTTTGATAAACTATTATATCCCACCTAAAAAGGGGCCCGGGCCGGGAGGAGAAACTGTCAGAAGTAGTGATCCTAGAAAGCCAGATCTAGCTAGGAGGTCAAGAAATACAGACGCCGTAATTGTTGCTGCGGAGGGGCTTATCTATGCACAACTACTAACGAAAGTTAAGCAGGAAGCTAAGATAAACGACCTAGGAATCGTGGTAAACAACGTGCGGCAGACTAAGAAAGGCGAGCTGCTTATAACAGTACCCAAAAGGGGGAAGTGCCGAGCAGCTAAGGGAAGCAATAGACAAACTGGATGTTGTGGGAATTTCCACCAGGAATACCAGCCGTGTCACGTTGCATGCACATACGTGGCATAGATGGGCCGACCGACAAGGAAGTGGAGTCAGCACTTCGAGAAGCGGTAGGGGATAACAAAAATAACACAGTAGTAAGATCCCTGAGACCCACAAGGAACTGCAACCAAGTGACAACGGTTTTAACCTTCAGGGAAATCTCCAGCAGACTATTAGCCAGGGGCCGCGTGAAAATAGGTATCGTGATGGGCACGATACAAGACCGTGTGACGTTGCAAACGTGCAGGAGGTGTTGGGAAGTATCAGATAGATTTCCATTGATTTTTTTGCCTAATCTTTAATTTACACAATACTTGTGCTGCACTTCTTCAGTCTTCTCTTTTCATGCTTATTCCTTTGCCACATACATGAATGTTCATCATCATAATTTTCAAAAATTATGGATATAATGGTTGTCATTACATTAGTTAAATGAAAATATACAAACAGCTGTTGGAAAACTATGAAGATTTCAAAATAATAGTACAATCACTGGTTTGGTTACTAAATTTCTACAATATGAGCCTTCCTTAAGCTGGATAAGTTGTAATAATAGTAATAGAAAGGAAAGATCTGAAACAAAATTGAAAGACTATGGATTTGATTCATATTTACACAATACTTGTGCTGCACTTCTTCAGTCTTCAATTCTTCTCTTTTCATGCTTATTCCTTTGCCACATACATGAGTGTTCATCATCATAGTTTTCAAAAATTATGGATATAAGGTTGTCATTATATTAGTTAAATGAAGATATAGAAATAGGTGTTGGAAAACTAAGAGGATTTCAAAATCATAGAATAGAACAATCACTGGTTTGCTTACTAAACTTTTACAATGAGCCTTCCTTAAGCTGGATAAGTTGTAATGATAATAATATAACAGAAGATTTTAAATTTTACTTAATATATTTCCTTGAAAAATAAGTCCTCTACAGTTTGTTTGTCAGTTACCAAAACTCTTCCAGCATAAACTGAATTTTATGAAATGTCATGTAGACTTGTCAACAAACCTATGTTAATTTAATTGACAAACATTTCAAAACAAAGATTAAAATGACATCTTCTGGTATTATTTCAACATGATAACCAGTACAAACATGGAATCATTAAGTTCAGATTCCTATAAAATAGTGATAAATCTCTTCTCAAGTAGTATGTAAAATATGCACATCTTTCATGGTGGTGACCTGGGAATGAAAAAACGAAAACTTATAATTTGATAATGCTGAATGCAGGAATAGAGAAAAATAATCGGATCAATTGGCATTAGAACCGCACAAGTCATATGTATGATTATTATATTGCTTTGAAAAGGCTAACTAGCAGATATGGCACTATAGTCAACTATGAATAAATGAAGAATGATGAATGAAGGAGTAAGGCTTTCTAGTGACCAGAATCACCAGGACATAGGCCTACAAGCAGGCCCCCCTTATTCACATCTTAATGTAGTTCCCAAGTCCACCCCTTGTCGCAAAGGTGCGAAACATAGCATGGTCTGTTTGTGATACCCAAGGCTTCACAGCGACATAGAATGTGTGCCAAGCCATAGTGTGTACATGTCGGGTCGCTTGCCACCCACATCACATACAACTGACATTTGAAGGTGTTATGGTCAGATAGTGGACCAACAAGTAACCTTAGCCGGCCATAAATTTGCAGTTAAAGCAATATGTAGAAGACATTGGTTGCATTCAGCAGAAAGATCGGGAGCCGCTACTTTTGTAGCCGCTACATCTCAACAGTTGGCGTTCTGCTGAAAAGCATTATATGTACGACTGTCAAATGAGTGGTCACATTTGAGGTTATTCAAAATAAAAAAGGTATGTCAAATTGTATCAAAGTTTTGGACTGTTTAAGTAGTGTGGACTTTTTCTTTTAAATATGACAACATAACCTATAACACAAGTGTCATAACATGTGACACTCACAAGGTCAATAGTAGCTTACTCCACTCCGCTCCAAGTGAGCGTACTTGTCTATCGCTACAAAAAGTGGCGACCACTGGAGCGGTAACTGCTAGGTAGCGCACACGTTCAGCAGAAAATTTGGTAGCTGCTCCGTAACTGTTGAGTCTGCTGAATGCACCCATTATATCACTCCTCAGATGTAGGATACAGTCATCCCTTTGCAGTTCCGAGAGGATGACAGTGTCCCCTGCCAGGATACATAAAGGACCAACTGCCCTGACTCCACAATAATGCAGACAGTCTTGACTTCCCTTGAACTACCTAGTTGAGTGGAGAGAGATTCAGCAGTGCTTTTAGCACGCTCAACCCAACAATTATGTGCATTATTGACTTTATGTTCTACGTTAGTCAACCATACCTGCTAATGATTTCATGATTCAAAACTATCATAATTATGATTTGTTTCTGATATGAGATGTAATTCAAATAAGGCAATGTTAAGGGAATCACCCTTGTGATATACTTTATTTAGACAAATGGATGAAATGAAACATATTAAGAATGACACTACTGTATATACAGTTAAAACAAATTATGTGTTAACTAGTAATTGAAATTCTTGAAATTTTTGATTACCCTTTAGATTTAATATTAAAAGCAATAATACTTTTTTGATCCTAACTTGTTTTTCCTTTATCAACAATATTGTAGTTCTTAATATTTTACAGCGCTGCATTTGGTTAAATGCCTCTGGATAGGCATCATAACAACATAAATAACCTACAAATTTCACGGTCCAGTTGCTGTCATGTCGCTGTTGCTCGGCGTCTACTCAGCGACTACTGTCGCGAGTTTTTACATAATAAAGCTGACTAAAGTATTCTCACAAAAATTGAAATGGAGAAGGCTGAATAGTTATACATTCCATATAGCAAACAACAGATAAAATCGTAGGTTGGGGTCTTGGTTAGGGTACTCTTGTAGCAAAATTGACTGATTTGTGTAAAACTATACTCCACTCACCCTATCCCGCCGAGATCACCCAGCAGACGCACACAATCACATAGAATTAGAACAAAGAAAAATAAACACCTGGTCACAAAAAGCACTCCATGGCAAGCACAGATACCGCGTTACACAAGACCACATTAACGAAAGACAACAGTGGCGGCTCGTGGACTTTGAGAGTGGGTGGGCAAACACTTTCTAATAATTTCCATCAATTGATTGACAAAAAATTGAAAAGAAACAAAATCATAGGTACTTACAAAATCTTTTTTTTCCAAAAATATATAACTCAGCAAGCAACGGGAAGGTCGGAGTGATTTCTCGCGAGGAAGGGGATAGGATAATCGATACAATAGGTGATAAGAAAAAGAATAATGTGGTTAAAAAGTAAAAAGTAATTCTGAAGGACATGAATGACCCCAGGAAGATAAGAGGTTAAATAAAACTTCTGCATTCTAGAAAACATAAACTAAAGAAAACCTAAACAAAACACAAACTCAACAAAATTTAACTCTAAGAACAAAAAACAAAACTATATTGTAAACATAATAAGATGAAATAAAAAGGTGCAATAGTTTGTGAATAGTCTGAGTTGTGCATAAGTATAGGAACCTACTTATTAAATTCTGAACTAAAATGCCTCTGTTTATGCATGCTTATATATAAAATTTATGCGTCTGTCTTTTGTTGCCGCGAAATGATCAATAACCTTATCATAAAATTTTGATTGATTACAGTCTTGAAAGTATTTAATTCAAGTTAGCTTCAATCGCATTTGAGCTGAATTAGTTAGACGCTCTTGTCCCATGGAATTCTGAAAATATGTCTTTATCCTTTTAAGGGCTGAAAAACTTCTTTCTACCTACGCCGAAGTTGCGGGAAGCGATAATATTAAGCATAATAAAATATATAGATCTGTGGAACTTCGCTTTAAAGTTCACCGGTATGTATTAAAATAAATAAATTAATTAAAAAATAATATGTGCATAATTTGACCGGCACATGCCACACGCAAACGCCGCACATGGCCTTTCCCCTCGCAACTCCGCAAACGCATACCAAAAGCCGAAAGACAGCGAAGTCACACACAATGGGCTGGCCCATTTCTCTCCTTTTTAGACGAAATATTTAGGGGTAAGCGCTGCAACTTACGTTCGCAAAAGGACGTCTTTTAACAGAATCTTGAACGCTGGAACGTATGGCGTTATTAATCAGTACTCTGGGCCAGCCCGTCACGTCGCCGCGCGGGTAACAGCAGAATGGAATTGGACACAGATTATTGTAAACGATAAGTGATGGCTCAAAGTATTACGTTTAAGTAAAATAAAGGTAAAAGTACGTAAGTGCTCGATTTCATTGATAATAATTAACCAGATATATGTGAATAATAAATATATTAATAATTCAAAATTTAAATGTACCTATTTTTTATTATTAAATTATCATGAATTCTAGGGTGGGCAATGCCCACCTAGCCCACCCCGACCAGCCGCCACTGAAAGACAATCGTACACCTGGCTGCAGGATGGCCAACTCTTTCCAGAAACCGAGGGTTTTATGCCTGCTATCCAGGATCAAGTGATTGCGACAAGGAACTACATGAAATACATAATTAAAGATACATCCATAACCGACGACAATTGCAGAAAGTGCCACCAACAAAAAGAAACAATAGACCACATAACAAGCGCATGCAAAACTCTAGCTGGAACCGAGTACACAGCTAGACATAACTCTGCAGCCAAAGTCATTCACCAAGCACTAGCCACAACAAGCAAGCTAATAGAAAACACAGATCCATATTACAATTACACACCGACATCAGTACTCGAAAACAATGAATATAAACTGTACTGGGACGTTGAAATACATACAGATAAGACTATCCCGGCAAATCGGCCAGATATAGTTTTCCAGTCGAAGGCAGACAAAGTTACCTATTTGATAGATATTGCTATTCCCAACGATACGAATATCCAAAACGCCTACGCTGGGAAGATATCTAAATACACGGACCTTGCGATAGAAATAAAACGACTCTGGAAGCAAAACAAAGTTACCATTGTCCCCCTAATTATGTCTGTTTCAGGCCTCACACCAAACACATTTACACCACACCTACAACAGTTAGGCCTGGACGAAAGGTTACACAAAATATTTCAGAAGTCTGTAATCCTGAAAACCTGCAATATTGTTCGATCTTTCCTAAATTCCGGTCCGTAATAGTTCAGGTGCTGACTTGGCACAGCCCGTCGACACCTGTTGCTACCGCAGTCATGCGAGAGAAACGTGGAAAATTAGGATAATAATAATAATAATAATAAATGTCTATTAATGTAAAGTGTTAAAACAAATAATTAAGAGTTTCAATTAGGGCGAGGTTCAGCACATGCCCTTAACGGGAAGGGCTGCTCTACCACCTAACCCCATAGAGAAAGAAAGGATAACACAAGATAACCATTATGGTTTAGTATATATCCAACTTAAATAATTTTGTACACTATCGGAAGCTGCATATTGTTTGACATTAACCAGGTACTGACTGGTTACTCTGCTGGCTCATCAAAGCTTGAGCGAATTTTGCTTTGAACACTGACTTACTAGATATAACTCTTAGATCATTCGGCAGATTGTTGTAAAATTTAACGACATTGTAGGAGAAAGATCTTTTAAACTGCTCAGTGTTATGTATAGGCTGGGTAAGCAGATGTTTTGATCGCAAGTTTACATTATGTGTTTCGATACGAAACTTCATCTTTTCAAGAAGGTACTGGGGTTCATTTGACTTTAGAAGTGAAAGATACATACAGGCACTGTGAAGAATGCGACGATTTTTCATATTCAACCAGTTTGCGTCTTTTAGTCTGTGACTTACATGATCGTACTTTCTTATACCATAAACTAACCTGAGACAACTATTTTGAAGCTTTTGAATTCGATATATATCTGAAACTCTTAAAGATGTATCATAAACCATATCACAGTAATCAAGCTGAGATAGTACCAGAGACTCACAGAGCATCTTTTTCGCATTAATAGTAAGGAACTGTCTGTTTTGATAGATTAATTTTAGGTTAAAGTATGCAATCTGTAATTTATATTTAATGTGTTCGCTAAATCTTAATTCTTCATCTAGCACTAGTCCCAGGTTTTTCACAGCAAACTGCCTCTCAATAAGATCATTATTGATAGTGATGGCTAAGTTGTTTGAATTCCGAATATATTTTTTACCAAAGATACTTACAGATGATTTGACAGGGTTTAGCTTAAGGCAATGTTTCAGCGAGTTGACATATAATGAATTTAGATCAAAATTTTAAGCACAAGTAGCTTGATCAGCTTCGTCAGGAAAAAAAGATATGTATATTTGTGTGTCATCGGCATAAAAATGTTGTTGACATGAAAGTAGGGATAATTTCAATCGGAATGTGTAAATCGAGAATAGCAAAGGGCCCAGAATAGAGCCCTGCGGGACTCCCGTATGCGGACGTAAGAATGTTGATTTATTGCTAGATAAAGTAACTGCTTGCATCCTGTCACTGAAAAAGTTAGTAAACAGTTGGATGGCAGACTCGGAGAGGCCTATATAATGCAAGATACTTAACATTAATTTATGATTCAATGTGTCGAATGCTTTAGAGTAATCCAGCAGGACAAGAACTGTTACTTTACCTTCGTCATTTGCTCGAAAAATGTCGTCGGTTACTTTTAGCAAAGCGGTGGTACAACTGTGGTTTTTCTTGAAGCCTGACTGATTGGGAGGTATTACTTTATTTTCATCTAAGTGTCTTTTTAACTGAACTTCAATTATTTTCTCAAGTACCTTCGATAAAGTTGGTAAAATAGTGATTGGTCTTAAATTTTCAAAGGAACTTGTTTTTTTCACTTTGGGCAAAGGAATAACCAAGCCTTTACGCCAGGATTCGGGAAAAACTGCATTTTCAAGACAAAAATTCATAAGATGTGTGACAAAAGGCAAAATATACGGCATGCAGAGCTGAATTGTAAGGATATTAATTCCATCATTTCCAGTGGCCTTACTTTTTATAGAACTAATCATTTTCAGAATCTCATATTCATTAACTTTTTGGAATTTAAAACTGTTTTTTTTTGTTCATAACATTTATTAATGAAATATTTGTTAATTTCGTCAACATCTGATAAGTTTTCAGGCAAAATTGATGTTTTTTGTTTAGTTATACCTAACTCCTTTACAGCTGACCAGGTTGATTTGGAATTGTTCCTATTATCTAGCTTAGATCTGAAGTAAGCCCTTTTTTCGCGCTTGACTGCTATATTGACAAGATTTCTAATATCTTTGTAGGTTTTCCATTGAGCAGCACTCTGCGTAATTTTATATACCTTGAGTGCGTGATCCCTAAGGAACATCATTTCTTTTAATGCAGCGTTCAGCCAAGGTGCATACTGCTTTGTGATTCTATAAGTTTCAAATGGTACATGATGATCCAGCAATTTATTTATATTGTCAACAATAAAGCGAGCTTTACTGTCAGCATCATTTATATCATATATGTTTCTCCAAGGTATGGATTGCTAATCACTTTTGAATTGTTCATAATTTAATTTTTTAAAGTTTCTAACTGTGACAAAAGTTTGTTTTTGTTTAACGTTAACATCAATAATACAGTATACTAGTTCATGATCACTTACCTCAGCGGCATGTATGGTAGCAACATCCCTTACAATTTCCTCATTGCTGACAATTATATAATCAATCAATGTTGCAGTATTAGCAGTAATTCTTGTTGGCTGTTTGATTAGCTGCTTCATTCCAAAACTTTCAATAATATCAGTGACATACTTAGCTTTAGCGGATTCAAAATCAAGCAGGTCAATGTTAAAATCACCTAGACAAAAAATTGAATCAGTGACTGGAAAGATATAAGACAAAGAGGTTTCAAATTCGTTGAAAAACTGTTTGAAGTCATTACTGGGAGCACGGTAGCTGTAAAGCAAAATAAGGTGGTATAACAACAAGGATAACAAACAAATGATACCTAAACGTAATTCACATGCGCATACCATACCTACTTTGTCAGTGTTGCCAGTGTTCGATGGCGTCTATCGTTTTAGATGCACTTATGCATCCATTCTAGCGTAGATAAACCTGTCAGTTTGAGCATCTAGAACAACACTGAAAATAGGTATGGTATACGCATATGATTAGAGGTTTATGTATTTTATCTATTAAAATTGTCGTTATACCACGTTATTTTGCGTTATTTTGCTGTTAATTGGCCTTAATTTTTAAGATCTATTCACATTGATTTTTTCTTACTATCTTTGCTATCGAATTCATATAATACTTTGTGATCAGCTCAAATTGACGTTTAATAATGAAAAAATGTATAATCAATTTTATATTGTAATTTGTTTTTGATTGCTTCTTTTAAAAGTTCCTTTATTGTGAAAATTGAATACAGCAGCTATTGGCACCTATTACGCCACCTGGTGGTTGTTTCAGAAAGTCAAAATACGATTTGTAGTGTTTTTACTTGAGTACGATCTATAAAATGATTACTAAAACGATTAGATGGAGGCTGTATCCCTATCGGGCCGCAATTGTTTCGGAAATTCACAGCATACTTGTCAGAATACTTGTTTTACTGATATCTCCGGTTTGAAAATAGCTAGGAAGTTGAATCTTTCACTGACTTTTTAAGAATTTTGTTCTATATATATAAGACAAAACAAAAACAAAAAGGGTGCAACCCGGGCTCCGACACACCGGGCTGCTGTTCCATTTCCCAGCGACTACTCCTCACACCGTGAGGTGAGCAATCACTGGGTCCGCGAATCGTGCGTCCTAAGCAGACGAAGGGACCCATGGATGACTGCCTTCTGCATTCTGGCGGCTAAGATGTGCGCCGCCGCACAGCACACCGGCATTTTGCGCAGTGCAGAGAGCAGCGTATCCCTCATACCACCTAGGGATCCAATGACCATTACTAGCAGACTCACAGTGTAGTCCGGCCAGAGCCTGCGAAGTTGTCCGAGGAGCTCCTGATACTTGGTCCGCTTTTCCTCCTCCTTAGAGACGATGTTCCCCTCGGCAGGCGCCGAGAACTGGATAACGAACATCGTCTTTTGTTGGTAGTCGAGGAGGACTATGTCTGGCTTATTTGCATGTATAAGCTCGAGCGTGGAGAATGAGTAGTTCCAGTAAATTCGGCACCTCTCGTTCTCCACAACGGACTCAATGTCCCCTGGAGCATACGGCAGCACCGGTGTCTCATCTATACCGTATGAGTGCCTTAAATGGTAGTATAGCACTCGTAGAGCCGCGTTGTGCCGATAGACGTAGGCTGTGCCAGCGTACACCTTACACGCCGACAAGAGGTGCGTAAGGGTCTCTGGCGCCTGCAGGCAGGCTCTACAGCGGATATCGGGCACATCCATACCCATAATCCGGCTACGGTATACTAAGGTGTTGAAGACACCGTCTTGGCAAGCCATTATAGAGCTCTCAGTCTCCGACTTCAACCCATTAGACCTTAGGAAGGAGAAGGTCAACTGCTCAGATAAACCATGCTCTTCTAGATGTTTGTAGAAGATTCCGTGCATTGGTTTATCTTTGTGAAGTCTTAAAAGCAATTGGACTTCAGCAGTTTTAATCCGGGTTTTTAATTGTGCGGGAACAAGTTCCGTAACGGACTGCTGACACCTCCGCGTGAAGTCGAGCGTGAGACTAAGTTCTTCGGCTGCCCGTGTTGCTGCTCTAAAAAGGAAGGCTCCTTTACCCGCAATCTCGTGCTCTCGCACAAAGCGGATCAGGGGATCGGTGCTCGTCGTAACATAGCAGCCAGTGGCCAGTACTACTCTGTTGTGCAGACGCTCCAAACTCAATAGTCCACGCCCTCCCAGGTGTCGCGGGAGGTATATTCGCGGGACAGAGGATCTAGGATGTAGACTTCCCTCCATATTCATCCTTTTGCGGGTCTTTATGTCGATTTGTCGCAGCTCTTCCACTTTCCAGTGGATAGCACCAAAGCTGTATAACAACAATGGGACCGCAAGCATGTTTGTGGCAGCGACTTTGTTTTTGCCGGACAGTTCTGACGACCAGATCTGCCGGAGTCGGTGCAAATACTTGCGGCGGAGACACTCTTTGGCCAATTCTGCCTCTTGGATGTGACGCTGCGCCACTCCAAGGTAGGTATAAGTATCTCCGGCATGCAGTTGTCGCAAGATGCTCCCATCAACGAGCTGCTCCTCATCTTCACTATCTCCGCAACGTCCTCTTTTGAGATGAACCATGGCACATTTGTCTATCCCGAACTCCATACCAATAGCTTGACTGTAATCCTGCACTACCCTCAGCGACTGCTCTAAATCGCGTTGTCCGGAGGCATAGAGTTTCAGGTCATCCATGTAAAATAAGTGGGTGACCTTGTGCCTCCGGTAATTGGGCTTGCCACAGCTGTATCCCTTAGTATTTTTCAGCGCTATGGACAAAGGCAGTAGCGAGATGCAGAAGAGCAAGGGACTCAAGGAGTCTCCTTGGAAGACCCCTCTTTTAAATGATACCAACTCTGTCCGAACCCTGGTTTCACCCGATGTTATAGTGAACCGAGTCTTCCAGAGCGGCATCAGTTGTTTGATGCATCCCACTATTTGATCATCTACCGAAAGACATTCCAACAGCCGCACAATCAGTTCATGAGACGTAGTGTCGAATACCTTCCGATAGTCGATCCAGGCCATAGAAAGGTTTCGCAGGTACTGCACGGAGTCCTGTGTGACACAGCGGTCAATCAACAGGTTATCCCTGCAGCCAGCTACTCCTTTCTTAGACCCTCTTTGTTCATATACGCTGAGAAATACGGGATTTACAGCTTGAAGGATACGCATGTACAAGATTCTGGTGAAGAGCTATAACATCAGGTGAAACCAGGGTTCGGACAGAGTTGGTATCATTTAAAAGAGGGGTCTTCGAAGGCGACTCCTTGAGTCCCTTGCTCTTCTGCATCTCGCTACTGCCTTTGTCCATAGCGCTGAAAAATACTAAGGGATACAGCTGTGGCAAGCCCAATTACCGGAGGCACAAGGTCACCCACTTATTTTACATGGATGACCTGAAACTCTATGCCTCCGGACAACGCGATTTAGAGCAGTCGCTGAGGGTAGTGCAGGATTACAGTCAAGCTATTGGTATGGAGTTCGGGATAGACAAATGTGCCATGGTTCATCTCAAAAGAGGACGTTGCGGAGATAGTGAAGATGAGGAGCAGCTCGTTGATGGGAGCATCTTGCGACAACTGCATGCCGGAGATACTTATACCTACCTTGGAGTGGCGCAGCGTCACATCCAAGAGGCAGAATTGGTCAAAGAGTGTCTCCGCCGCAAGTATTTGCACCGACTCCGGCAGATCTGGTCGTCAGAACTGTCCGGCAAAAACAAAGTCGCTGCCACAAACATGCTTGCGGTCCCATTGTTGTTATACAGCTTTGGTGCTATCCACTGGAAAGTGGAAGAGCTGCGACAAATCGACATAAAGACCCGCAAAAGGATGAATATGGAGGGAAGTCTACATCCTAGATCCTCTGTCCCGCGAATATACCTCCCGCGACACCTGGGAGGGCGTGGACTATTGAGTTTGGAGCGTCTGCACAACAGAGTAGTACTGGCCACTGCCTGCTATGTTACGACGAGCACCGATCCCCTGATCCGCTTTGTGCGAGAGCACGAGATTGCGGGTAAAGGAGCCTTCCTTTTTAGAGCAGCAACACGGGCAGCCGAAGAACTTAGTCTCACGCTCGACTTCACGCGGAGGTGTCAGCAGTCCGTTACGGAACTTGCTCCCGCACAGTTAAAAACCCGGATTAAAACTGCTGAAGTCCAATTGCTTTTAAGACTTCACAAAGATAAACCAATGCACGGAATCTTCTACAAACATCTAGAAGAGCATGGTTTATCTGAGCAGTTGACCTTCTCCTTCCTAAGGTCTAATGGGTTGAAGTCGGAGACTGAGAGCTCTATAATGGCTTGCCAAGACGGTGTCTTCAACACCTTAGTATACCGTAGCCGGATTATGGGTATGGATGTGCCCGATATCCGCTGTAGAGCCTGCCTGCAGGCGCCAGAGACCCTTACGCACCTCTTGTCGGCGTGTAAGGTGTACGCTGGCTCAGCCTACGTCTATCGGCACAACGCGGCTCTACGAGTGCTATACTACCATTTAAGGCACTCATACGGTATAGATGAGACACCGGTGCTGCCGTATGCTCCAGGGGACATTGAGTCCGTTGTGGAGAACGAGAGGTGCCGAATTTACTGGAACTACTCATTCTCCACGCTCGAGCTTATACATGCAAATAAGCCCGACATAGTCCTCGTCGACTACCAACAAAAGACGATGTTCGTTATCGAGTTCTCGGCGCCTGCCGAGGGGAACATCGTCTCTAAGGAGGAGGAAAAGCGGACCAAGTATCAGGAGCTCCTCGGACAACTTCGCAGGCTCTGGCCGGACTACACTGTGAGTCTGCTAGTAATGGTCATTGGATCCCTAGGTGGTATGAGGGATACGCTGCTCTCTGCACTGCGCAAAATGCCGGTGTGCCGTGCGGCGGCGCACATCTTAGCCGCCAGAATGCAGAAGGCAGTCATCCATGGGTCCCTTCGTCTGCTTAGGACGCACGACTCGCGGACCCAGTGATTGCTCACCTCACGGTGTGAGGAGTAGTCGCTGGGAAATGGAACAGCAGCCCGGTGTGTCGGAGCCCGGGTTGCACCCTTTTTGTTTTTGTTTTGTCCTATATATATATATATATATATATATATATATATATATATATATATATATATATATATATTTTCCTCTTTGATACTAACCTGATCCACTAATAGGAACTTGAGCGTATTAACCTGAGCCACTTTGACGGATGTGAGCCATATAGACGGCTCAGGTTCGTTTGCCTTTGTTTCTCGGTACATTTGGCCTACTACAGTCAATTTCAGACAAAGCTTTGGTAGATCAAATGTCACAGATTGTAAATAACGAAAACATGTTCCGTGCTCTAATGTCAGAAAGGTAATAAACGTCATAATGTGGTGGCTCAGGTTAATACCATTGCTAGGAAATATAGTTCACAGAGTTTCCACAAATGGCGCTGCGATTTCATAATTTATATACAAGTATATACCGGAAATTGTTATAAACATGAGCCAGAGGATTTGGCAACACCGATCATCAGGTCCATGCTATTTTATCAGGGCTAGATGCTCCGCTGTCCGGTTTTTCGCCTGCTGTGCGCATGACGTCACCTCCGAGTGATTCTCATTAGGGATATATGGGTATTATAGTTATTTTCTTTTTACCGCGCTTATTTTCACATTTAGCTTTCTATTGGGTATCGAGAGATAAGTTAATAAATATCATCCAATAGCATTTTATTAATATGCGGAACAAACGTCAAAGCGGGATGTCACTTTTGATCATATCATATATAAGTTTTGTATCAAAACTATTTTCGTTTTCTTTTTTTCGCAATAATTAAAAAGTTGTAACAAAACAAAAATGGGCTCTTCAGTCCAGTACCGAAAACACTCCGATGGCTCCCGAACCCATGTGAAGTCAATATGTTTCGTTGAAGCGATCCGCTCAGCAGTGGTGAGTCGGGTGGCGTAGTGGTATAGTGTTATGCAGCAAATTGCTGTGTTCAAGCGGGTGTTGGCTCGAAACACACGCTTGCAACTTTTTTTTATTTTTTTTTAACCAAAAAATATATTGATATGCTTTTCACTCATATTACACACATTTTGTTTTGTACCGTCGACATGAATATGTTTTTGAATCAAATTTTACCACTACGTCATGTGACTCTCTGCAGAACGGATCGCTTCAACGAACCATACTTGACGACACGTGGGTTCGGGAGCTTTGGGCGTGTTTTCGGTACTGGATACAAAAGCCCATTTTTATTTTGAAATGACTTTTGAATTATTGTGAAAAAAACAAAAATAGTTTTGTTATAAAACTTAATCGTTATTTCCATGTATCACTAAAAAATTGAATACATTTTTTAGTGATACATGGAACACAAAAACTAGTAAATAGTTTCCTAAATCTCTCCGTAGGCGACACAATTCAGCCCCAACTGGACGAAACGAAACAATCAGGAACCCCCAAATTGCTTAAAAACGAAGTTTGAGCTATTTTTATATTTTTAGTTTTTTTATTATTGCTGCGCCGCCACTGACACGATTTTTGAAAACCATACGCATTTTTCATCCTTGCAGCGGTAATAATACTGTGTCTAAATTTCATTAAAATTAATTCCATAATTTCCATGTTACTAAATTCAGAACGACCTAAATCAATACCTACCCCTACCAATACCAAATCCCTTGATTTCTGTAATAGCCAAGGCAATGTTCGGATGGACCTAACAAACGTCTATTATGCCGCTAGGTATTTCTTTCACAGGTCAATGGACACTGTTATAAATGGAATAAATTTTTGAGTTTTACAACCCCCCACCCACTAACCACCCCAATTTCACCCCCACCCAAAAAAAGTAAAAAATGATCAGAAACCCCTAAAACGCCGAAAAACAAAGTTTGAGCTATTTTTACATTTTTAGTTTTTTTATTGTTGCTGCGCCGCCACTGACACGATTTTTCCAAAACATGCGCGTTTTCCATCCTCGCCGTGGCAGTAATACTGTGTCAAAAATTAATTAAAATCCATTCGATAATTTTGGCGTTATGCAATAAAGAACGATCTAAAACTAAAACAACACTCGGATATATACATCACAAATTATTCCAAGTCCCTTGGTTTCTATTATAAGGAAGGCAATGTTTGGATGGACCTAAAAAATTGTATTATGGCGCTAGGTCTTTCATTTACAGGTCATTAGAGAGCCCATTGTGAATACAACAAATTTTTCAGTATTACAACCCCCCACCCCCCAATCACCCCAAATTCACCCCCACCCAAGAAAAAGTGTAAACTGATCAGGAACCCCTAAAACGCCTAAAAACGAAGTTTGAGGCCTATTTGAAATTTTTCGTTTTTTGCTAATTACTCCGCCCCCCGTATAACGATTTTCAAAATTATAGAAACATTACCTACTACGACCCCACAGCATAACGCTGCCCAAATTTCATCACAATCCATGTAGCGGTTACTGAGATTGGGAGGCTAGAAAAACGCCAACAGACAGACATTTCAGAGAATTCTACGTACAAATGGTTTTTTGGTACATCTCGATAGGGCTAACCATTTTCGATAAAAATGCAAAGCATTGAATCGATGCAGGCTATTGTAAATAAATAAATGTTCATTTATTTAGTAAGTGTGCTGTGAAAAACAATTGAAATAATTGATAAACAACTTAAGAACTGTCAGTTTATTCAGTTTAGAGTTATTACAAAACATTTAGGTATTATTTTTAAAGTAACATTATTTAATAAGAGTTTGAACAAATAAGAAATAAAATACTAAGACAAATAGAGAATGTTTTCTTAAAGTGGAAGTGACCGCCACCAGCTGAATATCAGTACACTTCTACTTGACAACAAACTCTGAAACACCATATTCTAAAATCAAAATGTCAAAAAATTACCATTTAGAAAATGGGGTTATTTTTGCCCCTAACTCCTCCCGTATGATACGCCTCTGATTAAAATTATGAAATTCTGAATTCAGAATCAGATTCAGCGTCAAAAGTTTACCCATCGTACCTAATTTCGTAATTTTGTTATGAATGGTTTCGAGAATATCGAGGGAAAACCGTCTTCAGGGTGCCCCATGCAAAGGAGCGTAGCTCCCTTAGGAAGCATTTCCGGGCCCATGTTCATATGACATTTTCTTTCTATTTTTCAGAGTACTATTCGTGGTTAAAGTTTGTTAACATACTTAATTAACACCCTGAATAAAAATGAATCCCTTTTGCCTTGGTCACGGCATCACGTGAGAATGACTTGACCATATTGACCAATACAAATTACAGTATCCAAAATCCAAATTACAGTATTTTGGAAGTCGCCAAAGTGAAATAGATTCTGAATATGCCATCCACTCGTGGTGGCGAAACGTCAAGCCTTAACGCTAAACGACGCCGGCTTAACAGCCCAAGAACCACAAATTCACTCGACGGTGGCCGGGAAAGCCTCACACAGTACATCAGGAGTAATAATTCCACCCAGTCAAGGTCAAGTGGGCCTGTTATTTGTATATATTTGATTGCTAACTATTCTGAGCCTAAACCCAGCTGTAATCTTGGCAACATTGCTTGGCTCAGGAAGATTCGATAATTTACATAAACTTGTATATCAAAGGCTCACAATGGTATTAAATGTATGCATGGCTCATGTATGTACTATAAATATGAATATATAAGCATTTTCAAAAATATTTATTTTAAATAATTTCTTATGTATATTACGGTTTTTAGATACAACACAATATATCTGGAGATGAAAATAAAACTATTATTTATCTAGCACATCTCTAAGTAGGTGGCTCAGTATATGGTCAATTTCCAATTGGCTCAGGTTTGTTATAATGATGTATATATATATACAGACAAAACAAAACAAAAAAGGTGCAACCCGGGCTCCGACACACCGGGCTGCTGTTCCATTCCCCAGCGACTACTCCTCACACCGTGAGGTGAGCAATCACTGGGTCCGCGTATCGTGCGTCCTAAGCAGACGAAGGGACCCATGGATGACTGCCTTCTGCATTCTGGCGGCTAAGATGTGCGCCGCCGCACGGCACACCGGCATTTTGCGCAGTGCAGAGAGCAGCGTATCCCTCATACCACCTAGGGATCCAATGACCATTACTAGCAGACTCACAGTGTAGTCCGGCCAGAGCCTGCGAAGTTGTCCGAGGAGCTCCTGATACTTGGTCCGCTTTTCCTCCTCCTTAGAGACGATGTTCCCCTCGGCAGGTGCCGAGAACTCGATAACGAACATCGTCTTTTGTTGGTAGTCGAGGAGGACTATGTCGGGCTTATTTGCATGTATAAGCTCGAGCGTGGAGAATGAGTAGTTCCAGTAAATTCGGCACCTCTCGTTCTCCACAACGGACTCAATGTCCCCTGGAGCGTATGGCAGCACCGGTGTCTCATCTATACCGTATGAGTGCCTTAAATGGTAGTATAGCACTCGTAGAGCCGCGTTGTGCCGATAGACGTAGGCTGTGCCAGCGTACACCTTACACGCCGACAAGAGGTGCGTAAGGGTCTCTGGCGCCTGCAGGCAGGCTCTACAGCGGATATCGGGCACATCCATACCCATAATCCGGCTACGGTATACTAAGGTGTTGAAGACACCGTCTTGGCAAGCCATTATAGAGCTCTCAGTCTCCGACTTCAACCCATTAGACCTTAGGAAGGAGAAGGTCAACTGCTCAGATAAACCATGCTCTTCTAGATGTTTGTAGAAGATTCCGTGCATTGGTTTATCTTTGTGAAGTCTTAAAAGCAATTGGACTTCAGCAGTTTTAATCCGGGTTTTTAATTGTGCGGGAGCAAGTTCCGTAACGGACTGCTGACACCTCCGCGTGAAGTCGAGCGTGAGACTAAGTTCTTCGGCTGCCCGTGTTGCTGCTCTAAAAAGGAAGGCTCCTTTACCCGCAATCTCGTGCTCTCGCACAAAGCGGATACTAACCTGATCCACTAATAGGAACTTGAGCGTATTAACCTGAGCCACTTTGACGGATGTGAGCCATATAGACGGCTCAGGTCCGTTTGCCTGTGTTTCTCGGTACATTTGGTCTACTACAGTCAATTTCAGACAAAGCTTTGGTAGATCAAATGTCACAGATTGTAAATAACGAAAACATGTTCCGTGCTCTAATGTCAGAAAGGTAATAAACGTCATAATGTGGTGGCTCAGGTTAATACCATTGCTAGGAAATATAGTTCACAGAATTTCCACAAATGGCGCAGCGATTCCATAATTTATATACAAGTATATACCGGAAATTGTTATAAACATGAGCCAGAGGATTTGGCAACACCGATCATCAGGTCCATGCTATTTTATCAGGGCTAGATGCTCCGCTGTCCGGTTTTTCGCCTGCTGTGCGCATGACGTCACCTCCGAGTGATTCTCATTAGGGATAGATGGGTATTATAGTTATTTTCTTTTTACCGCGCTTATTTTCTCATTTAGCTTTCTATTGGGTATCGAGAGATAAGTTAATAAATATCATCCAATAGCATTTTATTAATATTGGGAACAAACGTCAAAGCTGGATGTCACTTTTGATCATATCATATATAAGTTTTGTATCAAAACTATTTTCGTTTTCTTTTTTTCGCAATAATTAAAAAGTTGTAACAAAACAAAAATGGGCTTTTCAGTCCAGTACCGAAAACACTCCGATGGCTCCCGAACCCATGTGAAGTCAATATGTTTCGTTGAAGCGATCCGCTCAGCAGTGGTGGGTCGGGTGGCGTAGTGGTATAGTGTTATGCAGCAAATTGCTGTGTTCAAGCGGGTGTTGACTCGAAACACACGCTTGCAACTTTTTTTTATTTTTTTTTAACCAAAAAATATATTGATATGCTTTTCACTCATGTTACACACATTTTGTTTTGTACCATCGACATGAATATGTTTTTGAATCAAATTTTACCACTACGTCATGTGACCCTCTGCAGAACGGATCGCTTCAACGAACCATACTTGACGACACGCGGGTTCGGGAGCTTTGGGCGTGGTTTCGGTACTGGATACAAAAGCCCATTTTTATTTTGAAATAACTTTTGAATTACTGTGAAAAAAACAAAAATAGTTTTGTTATAAAACTTAAATGTTATTTCCATGTATCACTAAAAAATGTATTCAATTCAAAACCCTAATTTCTTGTCATCATTATATCATTATCAAATAATCCAGTGATTAAATGTTCCACTTCTGTGGAATCTGATTGGTTGAGATTAGCAATTGTTAAACTCTTTGTTAAACAAAAAAAATGGAGTCAAGTTGATTGACTCAGTACTTCCCACACATAACAGTTGCAACCAAATCATCGCCCGCCTGTCGTCAAAAAACATCCAACACAAAAACTAGTAAATAGTTTCCTAAATCTCTCCGTAGGCGACACAATTCAGCCCCAACTGGACGAAACGAAACAATCAGGAACCCCCAAATTGCTTAAAAACGAAGTTTGAGCTATTTTTATATTTTTAGTTTTTTTTATTATTGCTCAGACTATAACTTCATGCTATGGGAAAATAATAAATTGGTATCACAATAATGTGTGGGAAGTACTGAGTCAATCAACTTGACTCCATTTTTCAGAGTACTATTCGTGGTTAAAGTTTGTTAACATACTTAATTAACACCCTGAATAAAAATGAATCCCTTTTCCCTTGGTCACGGCATCACGTGAGAATGACTTGACCATATTGACCAATACAAATTACAGTATCCAAATTACAGTATTTTGGAAGTCGCCAAAGTGAAATAGATTCTGAATATGCCATCCACTCGTGGTGGCGAAACGTCAAGCCTTAACGCTAAACGACGCCGGCTTAACAACCCAAGAACCACAAATTCACTCGACGGTGGCCGGGAAAGCCTCACACAGTACATCAGGAGTAATAATTCCACCCAGTCAAGGTCAAGTGGGCGTGTTATTTGTATATATTTGATTGCTAACTATTCTGAGCCTAAACCCAGCTGTAATCTTGGCAACATTGCTTGGCTCAGGAAGATTCGATAATTTACATAAACTTGTATATCAAAGGCTCACAATGGTATTAAATGTATGCATGGCTCATGTATGTACTATAAATATGAATATATAAGCATTTTCAGAAATATTTATTTTAAATAATTTCTTATGTATATTACGGTTTTTAGATACAACACAATATATCTGGAGATGAAAATAAAACTATTATTTACCTAGCACATCTCTAAGTAGGTGGCTCAGTATATGGTCAATTTCCAATTGGCTCAGGTTTGTTATAATGATGTATATATATATATATATATATATATATATATATATATATATATATATATATATATATATATATACCCAGTGATTGCTCACCTCACGGTGTGAGGAGTAGTCGCTGGGAAATGGAACAGCAGCCCGGTGTGTCGGAGCCCGGGTTGCACCCTTTTTGTTTTTGTTTTATCTTATATATATATATATATATATATATATATATATATATATATATATATATATAATAATGATGTATATATATATATATATATATATATATATATATATATATATATATAGATACTGAAATATTGTTGCGTCCGTACAAAAAGTGTACCTTACTGCGTCTTGTGGAAAACGGAGAGATATCCGTGAAATAACTGCGATTACTGGTAGGAATCAATTCAGTTTAAGAAGATTGTCAAAATTAACAAGGATAAACCATTTTTAAAATATACAAATTTACATGCATTACAAGACATTATTGCACGCTTCAAAAACACGTCTTTGTTAGCTCCATATATCTCTTTCGCATACATTGTCGCGTCAACGCTGTGTTGCCAACTTGTATTGACGCAGTATCATGCAAGTTTAACAACATATAGGTAAACTCGGAGGATAGATAAAATAATAAAGACACAAGGATACATAAAAGTTTATTTATAAGGTAATATATATCAAAAGAGCATTAAAGAAATATAAAACATTATTCAGAGATATTTTGAATCAGAACAAAATAATAAAAAATGAACAAAACTATTTATTCGCTATAAATATACTTTTAATTGGTCTAACTAAATGCAAATACTCTACAAAATTGGTGACTTATGTAACATTAGTATCGTTACAGCGAACAAAAAACATAAAATAAGATGGATCGTCACAAAATAGTAGACGACGTGGAAGAGCTTTGGTAGAGTAATATGCCATAATATAAAATTAATAAAATGTTTTTCTAAGTCAACTAAATAAAGCTTCCATATATACTTCGGATCGGTATTTCTTTAAAAAAACAGATTTCACTTTTTTTTCTTTTTGGAATAGATATTTTGCACAAAAACTTTAATTTTTAACCAGTCTTTATTAATTAAAATATCTGGAAACTAAATAACAAAAAATGAACAAAATTATTTATTCGCTATAAATATACTTTTAATTGGTCTAACTAAATGCAAATACTCTACAAAATTGGTGACTTATGTAACATTAGTATCGTTACAGCGAACAAAAAACATAAAATAAGATGGACCGTCACAAAATAGTAGACGACGTGGAAGAGCTTTGGTAGAGTAATATGCCATAATATAAAATTAATAAAATGTTTTTCTAAGTCAACTAAATAAAGCTTCCATATATACTCCGGATCGGTATTTCTTTAAAAAAACAAATTTCACTTTTTTTTCTTTTTGGAATAGATATTTTGCACAAAAACTTTAATTTTTAACCAGTCTTTATTAATTAAAATATCTGGAAACTTGGATTTTAATGTTTCACATTCATTTCTTCTAGGCGGTCTATTACGTCTTATGTGGTCTTTGAAGAAATCAATTGTTATTCTTTTTTGTTCTTCCGACCATGGAACTAGTTTACGAGTAGATGTTTTCTTAGAGTTAGAATTATTTCTTGTATATTCTTCATTTTTAAGCCTACCTGATGCCAAGCACATG
Source organism: Callosobruchus maculatus (assembly GCA_951848785.1). Lineage (NCBI taxonomy): Eukaryota > Metazoa > Arthropoda > Insecta > Coleoptera > Chrysomelidae > Callosobruchus > Callosobruchus maculatus. The sequence goes on from CATOUR010000035.1 coordinate 1,961,341, forward strand.
CTTTCTGAGTTTTGAGCGTGAGCGAACTCTTCTATAATATCATTTTCAGCAATGTCGCTTTCATTATCTGAACAGGCTTCTAGAAGATTTTCATCTAACTTAACATCTATTTCATCAATAGATTTGCCTTTATATTTGTCTGCCGAACCATTTTCCATTATCATCAACAACTTTGATATTTTCGCAGTTTGATAAATATCGTCTGGTAATCTATAAGAACTCTTATGAACTCCTGCCGTGTGTCCCATGAAGGTGGCTAGTTGTTCAATTTCTCCTTCGGAGAGGTTGAATAACTGAGATAAGGTGGCAAGATGTTTGCGCAAACGAGTTGAGGTTATTGATGAGGGATTTTTGGCCCCACACCGTTTTGCATGTTTGGTTAGAATTTTATAACCCACGAGGTGTGAAACAGAGTTGGCAGTGGCAAAGAGATAGGGATTGTCTTTTGGTACAAAATGATCCCTTATTTCTAACATATACTTAATATGTTCTTGTACGTCGGAGCTGAACAAGACGGGTACACCTCGACCACGTTTCCCCCTAATAACAACTCTCTTCAGTGACTGTAAAAGAATTTTCTCAGGTTGCGAGACAGCATGTGTGAATTCTTCATATTTCTGTGTTTCTGATGAAGAATGTGTATATGTATGCAAATACATTCTTTGCAGTTCTCCTGATCTTTTTCTATTTAATAGAATGACTCTGCAATAAACAGATTCAACTAAATTATTGAATGACTGGTTAATTTCGTTGTAGTCTAAGGACTGCGTATCCCTCAACGCTTCCTCAAGGATACTCAAAGATTCCTTGGCTAATTTAATTAAATGATCTCTTAATAATCTAAGATCACTGGCAAGTGGAACTATTGTTATTTTATTCCACTTGTTGAGACTTAAATCATTGGCTGCATGAGAGGAGACCTCATAACTCCAATTTGTCTCAAATAAACGAACTAAAGTCTTCAGGTCTGCTTCTAGTGTTGCTGCAGGCACAGTAAAGTTTGCCACATTTTTTGTATAAATGAACGTAATTGCTATGTCGCAGCATTGTTTTAAAGACGTAACAATATTCATTGCAAATGTTGGTGAACTATACACGTCTTTTTCACTATCATATTTAGCGATACGCTTAGTGGATTCAACAAATATGTCAAAATATCTGGGTCGTAATGAGGACAATAATGTGGTAATAGTAGGTTCAATCTTTCTCATTTCTATGAGCATTTTTGAGAGTTCTCTCATTTTCCTGGAGGTCACATAAATAAAGTGTTTCTCTCTATGTGTCTTCAGATATCTTGTGCCAAACTCACAAATTAAGTGATCTTTTTTGGCTTCAAAAGATACCCTGTCTGCCCTCATATGAGGCAAAACTTGTTCCTTCAGCCTACGGTCTACTCTAAAACCAATAAATAGATTCAACTGCTTCTCACCCTCTCTCATACCACTTGCCACCTTGTCTTGAACACATCTTTTTTTATGTCTGTAAAGTAGTTTGGAGGAATAGTACCCCAAACAGTTCTCACAAGGCACTTTTTCCCTTTGTGGAACATATCCTTCCCTAACGGGCTTAAAACAGGCAAGATTATCTGCTAAGAAGTTACCTTTTCTCCTAAGTATATTAAATAGGTGCCGCCTTTCTTTACTGTTGACTGGCTTTGATAAAATCTGAATTACATCTATTTCTGTTGCATGGTTTCGGACAATGTGACGACCAAAATTAAGAACCGCAGTTTCACAAAAGTAGCAGTAGTCAGGTTTTCTTTTATAAGTGTTTTTAGTATGTACAGTATCAGGTGTGTCTGTGGTAGTGTTGTTATCTGGAGATCCTCTTGAATCCGCAACAATTGGTGATTTATTGACCTCGGATGAGATTTCGTAGTAACTGCTGCCCTTGTCCGTCTTTGTCTTCAAATTCCGGTCATCCTCATAATCCGAGTCAGATGAATCGGTGTTCTTAAATAAAAAATAACTGTTCAGTATTACTATAACGTTGATACAACGTCCACAGAGGGACGAACTAGAGTTAGGCTACACTGCATTCTAACAAAGTAGGAAGTATTTTATGACCGGTGGAGTGACTAGCTTTTAAATTTGTGTCAGTAGAGTGTGACTGTGCCCTAATCTATCATTATATTCTGTTACGTTTTCTAATACTCAGTATAGATTCCGACCGTTACAGCGATTGAACGATATTTGCATCTTAGCCTCAGAGTAACAACTGAACATAGAGGTAATAAACAAACCACTTCAGCACGGCGTGGTCAAAGCCATCATCTTTGACGCTTCAGCCTCCAAACATTGATCAGCTGTGACCTCGCAGTGACTGTTCAAATTGTAAACAATGCTGTGTAACGCCAACTAACCTGAAAATTCGTCCAATGCAACTCATGTTACAAACACTTCACTTTTTGAGTCCCATCTCGAAAAACTGTTAAACTACACTCGAATATAACACAGCAAGTCCGTAAAGCTTCATTAAAGTTACCAACAAATAGCAAATTCAATTCTACTGACCGAGCATAAAACACGCACAAACAATAAACAAAGCAAACGTTTGACAGTCGAGGGCATGCGGCGTTGCCAGCTCCTCAAACTTATGCAAGGCTTCAGAATTTGCGTTTATGATGAAGAAATATGCAGTAACGCAGTAGACGTCAACATATCTATTGATTTTTCTGTAATCATTCCTGAACCATCAAAATACCGTCTTTTTTGACATAGAATAGAATATTTCTGGATACTATACAATTAAGACGATAGTAAACAATTATGATTGCCGTATCTGGTGGTCGATATGACAACGTAAGAAAAGATGTCGGCCTATTAGAATTAGTTGTTTACTACCTCTATGTTCAGTTGTTACTCTGAGATCTTAGCTTTCTTCCCGTAAGAAACTTCTACGAAGTATCAGGAAACTTATAAAAAAATGGATGAAATTGGTAGAGTCGTTCTCAAAGTTATGGCGTGACCAAGGGAAAAAGGGAGTCATTTTTATATATAGAGATATTATAGATGAAGTGTGATTTTGAATAGAATAGTCGTGATCCTCTCATAGTCAAGCTAAGGACTTAGTGTGACTAGATTGCAGCAAGCATTTAGCATTCATCAAAGGTTAACTTTTAAAGCTTATTTAGTGGTTGTCACATGGATTCAACGCACTTTACTGGACAATAATTGGAGTTTTGAAAAAAAAAATTGTGATGAATATAGGTAATTTTTATAAAAGCAAACCTTTTTTTCCTTTTTTTTCGCAATAATTCAAAAGTTATATAAAATATAAAAATAAAAATTGATTTATTAACTCCAGTACAGAAGACACGCCGATAGCTCCCGTACAAAATCAAGCGCGTTTGACCTCAAAATGTCAGTTTTCACCAACAACGTCCTACTCCGATACCATTATATTTTTCTAGAATCCCAGCTAATCGTGAAAATAACTATTCACTTGTGTAAATAGTGTATATTTGTTGCACGATAGATGCAGAATTAGGTTTGCAGTTCGAGACGAAGTCTGGGTTTCTAGAAAAAATAATTGTAATAGGTATCGGAGTAGGACGTCGTGGGTGACAACTTACATTTTGAGGTCACACGCGCTTGGTATTGTTCGGAAGCTGTCGGCATGTTTTCGGTACTGGATTTAATAATCAATTTTCATTTTGATATAACTTTTGAAGTATTGCAGAAAAAATAAAAAAAACTGCTTTGTTATCATAAAACTAATATAATTATGAACTTTACATTTATCACAACAATTTTTTTTCAAAACCCCAATTGAAATAACATTTTGTTGGTAGAACAAAGCTGTATCTCCAACGTGATCTGAAAACGTTTATGCACAAATAAATGTGGGTTCAAAGGCTGACCAGTACGGCGCGATGAAACATGCACTCCAAGTTTTGATTATTATTTTGATATTTACCTCGTCACTGCTTGGACAATAAAGTGATCCTTCACTTTCAAGTACACTGAAAGGATCTTCTGGGGTCAAGGGTGTTTCTAAGGTACCTTCAGGTAAGACACTGTTTGAAGTATCAGAAACTTCTTCCTAAAACAAAGCACTGTTAGTCACTCAACGTAATGTGGTAAATCCAAATTTGAAACTTGAGAGTTTTATGTTTTATAAAGGAATATTTGATAATTTTAAAGCTGTCTCAGCTTTTAAAATAGTTATAGTATTATCGTTCATCGGCACTTTCAAACCAAAACATATTGCTTATCAATTTATAATAATTTTTACCTTAGCATATATATTCGCGTCCTCGTCTGTTGAGGTGGATTTGAATTCAGATAAACCGGAAGGTCCTCTAAGTATTACTACATCATGCACAATAATTTTTTTTTCGACAGCTTCAGTAACCTAAAATATATCAGTTATCTCAAAAACCTTCAAATTTTAACATGATCACGCAGCACATATCATAACTCCATTATTTAAAATTTATAATATTATGTTTGAATAAACCATAGACACTCTACCTTGTCTATCCCACTCGAACGACTCTGTGTATATTCTTCAGATACATTTTCAATTTTTGACGTTGGCGAAAACCCCCGATTACAGAACCAATTGGTTTTCTTCTTTATTAGCGAAGGTTCGTCTTCGGTTGTATTTACGACTTCTTGAACTAAAAATATAGATAAGTAGATTCACATAGCAATTTAAACAGATATTGTCAGACATATGAGCATATTGAGGGGGAATTAAAGGTAAGTACAGAAATGAAACTCACCAAACTCTTCAATCCTAGGATAATTTTCCCTGCCTTCTAATTCTTCAATTTCTATCGGCAAATCCGTTTCTGTTTGGAGCAATGGTGACTGGCGTTGTCCAGAAGATATTTTTGCTTTTCCCCTGTTTGACCATTCTTCCGATGATTTGCTCCCTAACAAAGTTTTACGAGATATTTAATTAGTTATTCTAAACATTTTTTTTATAATATATTACTATTTATACTACAAATAATTATATTATGCAGTTATGATTATGATTTTCGTCAAATTTATGGTGAAAAAATCAACAGTATAAAATACCACAGCTTAAAGAGTAAACCAGCAGCGCAACTCTTCAAACTGATGCGAGAAACATGTACAAACTTTTTCGCCTACTTCCCGATGCGTTCCCCATCCCTTTTGCCGGTTTTCCGGGATTACCGAGTTACTACCTGCACAAATTATTTGCGTACCTATTATATTTTCATACTGGTCTTTGTTATGCGGACCATTGTACCTGAGCGTACATATAATTATAATCAATATGGGATCTTTTACGCATATAATATTCTCAGTCAGGTCCTTCACGAATCGCTTCCCTAACGCGATGGTCGACGCGACACTCGATAAATTCAAGGTCGTCAAAATCTCCTCAAACATTTGGTTTCAGTTGCGCTGCTGGTTTCTCTTTATGCTGTGAAAAAGAGCAATTCCATGATGACGCGGCATGCTGTCATGATCAGCTGATATTGGGCAAATCGCCATTTAAAATTGAGGACCTTTATTTGTGTTTTTTTGCAGTTTTTTGGACAATTTTACCATAATTGTTGGTGTGCTGTATTTTTCAACGAACCTTTTTTGGCAGGTAAGCAGCTATGTCAATTAAAATGATGTAATTTATGAGAAAATGCATGATGAAGACTTGAATGCATGAAGTAGTGCACAAATTATTTTAATAGAGAAGTGAATGGTCATAATATATGTACCTATTTTTTTGTGCATATTTACATACATATATCTCTTGTTCCAGAAACTCAACTTTTAGGTTAGGTCAAAAGATTAATCATTAGATGAATGTTTTAATTGATCCATTCCTTGAACTTGCCTATATGTGCATATAAAACTAGGGTGACCATATACTTCATACATCAATTCCGGACGCTTGGCTTGCGGGGGGGGGGGGCTGCAACTGTAAGACAATGAAGAGAGATAGGCCATCAAGTGCCTTTCTTTTGCCTGTCCGTTAACTGTATTTGTTTATCTTGCTGTATGTTGTGCTAACTATTTTCAATTGGAGCTCAAATTTTGGACATTTTACTGACTTTTGTGATTTTTTGCCTGCCCATTAGCTGTATTTGTTCATTTTGGTGTATGTTTTTTGCCAATTATGTTTGAATGGGGCTCAAATTCCGGATATTTTACCGATTTTTGTAATTCCGCCCGGACACGAAATTTAGCCCCAAATTTCCGGACATGTCCGGGATTTTCCGGACGAATGGTCACCCTATATAAAACTAGCAATTATTACCTACGAATAGACGTTTTTGCTACTTTAACATAATACACCAAAGGTTGGCCACTGCAATGAACTACTTTACTTCTACTTCACAAATAAAATTTCAAATAAAGAAATGCATTACTTTCGAGTATCAAGTGACAAAGATGCAGTATGACTATAACAACTGTCGTCCTAGTAAATGTGATAACTGTAATTTGCGAATAAACGTTTTTTTCTTTGCTGTTTTCAATATGCATTCAAGTTTTCATCATGCATTATCTCATAAATTACATCATTTTAATTAACAGATGTGCTTACCTGACAAAAAAGGTTCTTTGATAAACACAACACAACAATTATAGTGAAAATGTCAAAAAAAATTGTAAAAAAACAGAAATAAAAATCCTCAATTTTACAAGGCGGTATACGGAAACAAGCTATGTTTGCCCAATATCAGCTGATCTTGACAGCACGCCGCGTCATCATGGAATTGAATATTTTTCATGTATTGAATATGAAGAATTTATTTCATCCTGCTAGCTCAGATTATCATTCTACCTTACTTTGATATCTACTAGTCTGATCAGAAAAGCGCTAAGTCCAGAAAATCTTGATTATTTCATAAAAATGCTCATAACTCGTAAACGGCGTGAAATATCGAAAAAATAAATGAAAAAATCTCCCCGCTACCCCTGGTTCTTGTTGCTTATAAAGAATCGATTTCCATTATCAGATGTTTTGATTTTTGCAAAAAAATAACCCCCTACCCCTCTACTCAGTTCTACGCACAATACAGAAGGACCATGCCAGCAACACTTATCACGCATCTGAATTAAATAGTACACCTTTTCTTTTATCCCAAAAAAATACCTAACCCCCCTCCCAACCCCTACCCCACCCACCCCACTTGTGAGAAAAGTAAATAATTTTATATTATTAGTATATTTTTGTGCCTTGAGTATGAAGCATTCATTTTATCCTGCCAACTGAGATTATTACTGTACCTTTGATACCTACTGTTTGATCAGAAAAGCGCAAAGTCCAGAAAATTTTGATTTTTTCATAAAAATGCTCATAACTCGTAAACGGCATGAAATATCGAAAAAATAAATGAAAAAATCTCCCCGCAACCCCTGGTTCTCGTTGTATCTAAAGAATCGAATACCATTGTCAGACATTTGATTTTTGCAAAAATGACCCACACCCCTCTATATTGAATGGGAATGGAAATCAAAAACTAAGCAAGCAAGAAGAGACTACAGGGCATTATTTGGCGAGCCTGTGCCGTCAAGAAGTACGTTCAGATAAACGGATAGCAACTTTATTTTCATTATAATAATACAACAGCATTTTTTTACAATAAAACTGGAAGTTATCTGTACTTGTAAAGAAAGCTATGCTTTTTACCTTTGCAAAATGTCACAATGACACAAATATTACCGCATTCAATTGTTTTTTGGTCGCTATGGCTATAGTAGATTGACTTTTACTTCCACATTTTAGAAACTTTGAAGTTAAAAATTTTAAAAACCTTTCAAAATAAGGTCGTGTTTAAAAATACGAGAATAATGTATTTCTTTCCGTAAAATTATATAGAGGGTCTCCCATTTAAAAAAAGACAACTTCATATGAAATACAGGGTTTTTTATTATTTTTTCCTTTTGCTCGTATCAAATTCTGAATGACAAGAGAAAACTATAAAACTTTCATACAAAACTCTTTCTTGTCAAATAAAAAAGATAGGAGGGGTAGCGAGGTATAAGGAAACACCCGGAACAACGGGTATTTGAAGTATGTATGTACCCCAGTAATTTCTACGTCACTGGCATAAAATGAGTTTATTGCATTTTTTGAATGACAAAAGTCATTTTCACTGAAAATGTAAACTTTGTATAGAGCTTTTAAGTAGTTATCGGGGAAATTGAAGTGTTATAAGAAGCCGTACCTTCGTTTGGAGTTTACGTATAATCAGATTAACCACTTGCAAAAAATATTAGCACTACTTACCTTCTTTAAATGGTAAATCACATAAAGCAACTAGTTTCTTTCCTCGAGACATATTCAGCAGCGGACGCAACAACCTTATGTTTCAAACGTACCATGAGCACTGGCCGTTATTCTTATAATATCGCGGAGCGCCAATCCAAGAACGATCTGTCTAAATCACCGACGATAAAAAGAGATAGACCGATCTGTTTCTATAAAATTACTTTGCCATGATAAACATTCCAGATTGCTATGTTGCCTTACCTATTTTGGAATCATCATAAATGCTACTTGCGAATCTTACGATAGTATTTTTTACATGTTGAACAATTTAAAAGTTTGGCGTGTTGTTTGAAAAGTCATTTGTAATATTCCTATGTTGCAGACCAAGGTATAGTTATCCTAATACATTAAAAGTCAATTAGGAGATATGATTTTATATTCTTTAACTTTCATGCAATGGTTATTCATTTGACAAGCAGTTGATTTGCTCTGTACATTGCTAGATAAGAAAAAATCTCAATAAGCCCGTAACTCAAATTAAAAAAAAATATATTGAAAGTTTTACATTCTTCACAATGTGAGTATTACCAAGCGTTTTTTTCTTTTTCTTAGAGAAGCCCAACATCTGGAAAACCAAGGTATTACTGTATTCATGTTAACTTTTACATCAGCTTCAGATATAGAAGAACATATAGAGTCTGCAACTGTTACGAAATGTGATGCTAACCAAGATGCTGACCGGTTGGTCAAACTCGACCAGTTGGTGTGCTGGAAATGATTAACTAAACGCTTTAAAGGTGCAGGATATTAAAATAATAATATTTTTCATGGATGTGTTTTTATATAGTTAATAAAGTGCTGTACTGCTACTATTTTATAATTTGTTTTCAATTTGGAGCTTTTAGACTATTTTGAAAATATATTTATACAAAAATTACCCTTCGAAAATGATAATTGACTCAATATCATGAAATGTATCTGCAGATATGTTAAAGTTGGCGGTGACTCAGATAATGTGTACGAGTATTTGTTCTGGTTTACACTATCCCTTATATAGTGTCAATATCAGTTACTTCTCGTGGGGTGGGAATTGGAATATGTACCATCCAATTTGTACCCAGTTTACTCATGCTATGTAAACTCTGAACATGTTCAGCGTAAGTTTTTGAATGTCTAAGCTTACAAAATTGATGGTGTATATCCTGCAAAGGGCATTCCTTAGAGTTTGCTGTTTTATAAGTTCTGAATTCAATCTTTGAGCACCAGAAGGAAGTATGCCTCAGTAGTTTTCTTATATAGACTGCTGTTAGATGGATGATTTAACTTATAGTACTGTTAAATTTCTATGTTTCTGCTTTTACAACCCGGGGCTTTATTGTGACAGGCCATGCACTAATTTAGATATATAAAGATTTCTCATATTTCTCATGTGTGATATAGTATATTAGTATTTGTAGTTATTGTGACAGATAGATACTAATAGCTTGAGCAGTGTTTTTGAAGTAGTTGAAACCCATTTGAGCAATCTATCTATGTTTTTTGACAATTTTTTAGATGTGTACGTTTAATGTTTAATCTTTTTTGATTATCTTGTTTCTTGTCATTTATTAACCTACCCATATTTCAGAATTATTTGTTTGCTCAGGCTTGTTCTGTAAGTGGTGTCCTTATAACTTTGTGTAATAAAGGCTATTTTATTATTATTTTTATTTTACTAAAATCTAGAATTTAAAGGACAGTCTGACTAATATGCAGGCTCTATTTTGTTTATCAAATCTAGGAGGATATTAAGATAATATTTTGTATGGATGTATTTTTATATATCGATAAGAGAATGAAATGTTGTACAACTGCTGTTTTGTTATTTATGTTAACCTTAAAATGTTTACTGGACTCAATAATCATGAAATGTACCTTCAAACAAGCTCAAAATTAGCTCGCATTGCAAATAACAAAGTCCATCACCTAATTAAAAATACATTGCTACGCCTCATCTTAAAAAACATTCTTATTTAAAATTCAACCTAATAAAATTTTAATTCATAATATGATCATAAAAATTAACTTTAAATAAAAAAAAAGTTAAATTATATTACTTGTATAACCGCAACTACTGGCACATTTTGTTCATATTTAAATCTGTACCTAAATCTAAATTACCTAAATGAAAATTCGTTAGCCTAGTATTACAACTCCATGCTCAAATCAAAGAAATTAAAGAAAATGGTCCAAACATCATTTTGAACCTTACAATAAATTTGGTTTGATACGCTTATGGTTCCTGTAGTGATTTTTGTACCGCTAGAATGGCGAACCTGTTGTTACGGGTGGCGGCCATTTTTCCATACCCCTCGCGTCCCTCCACTCTCCTAGCCCACAAACTATGGGTCGTTGATGTCGGCAATAAAATCTGTGAGAATTATGAAGTCTAAATCGACTGGGAGGTTGCCATATCTAGGACGCAATAATATATCGACTCTATATGTATTCAAATCGTATATTCTTTTACTTCCCACACCGATAGGTGAGGGGAGTATTGTGATCGCGAAAATTTTCGATTTTGAGATAATGCGTTTTTTGGACGTTTTATGATGTCTGCATAACGAAAATCCACGTCACTCATTTCCGTCGGTCTGTCGGTCTGTCTGTACGCGTCTTTCTAGCCACCTAATCTCAGTAACGCCTGGATGGATTTCTATGAAATTTGGGCAGCGATATGCTGTGGTGTCGTAGTAGGTAATGTTCCTATAATTTTGAAAATCGGTGCATGGACGACGGAGTAATTAGCAAAAAACGAAAAGTTTTAAATATGCCTCAAACTTCGTTTTTAGGCGTTTTAGGGGTTCCTGATCATTTTCTACTTTTTTTTTGGTAGGGGTGAAATTGGGGTGGTTGGTAGGTGGAGGGTTGTAAAATTGAAAAATTTGTTGCTTTCATAATAGACTGTCCACTGACCTGTAAAGGAAGACCTAGCGACATAAATAACTTTTTTAGGTCCATCCGAACATTGGCTTGCCTATACAGAAACCAAAGGGCTTAGAATTTTTTCTGATGTAAACATACGAGAGTATTGCGTTAGATCGTTGTAACGAGGAAACTGTTGAATTGATTTTAATGAAATTTTTACTACCATGGCGAAGATGGAAAACGCGTATGGTTTTGTAAAATCGTGCCAGTGGCGGCGCAGTTTTAGAGGTTCCTGATCATTTTCTGCGTCTTTTTGGGTGGGAGTGAAATTGGGGTGGTTGGGGGGTTGGGGGTTGAAAAATTAAAAAATTTCTTGTACTCATAATAGGCTGTCCGCTAACCTGTGAAGGAATATCTAGCGACACAAATCACCTTTTTAGGTCAATTCGAACATTGCCTAGCCTGTCACGGAAATTAAGGGACTTAGAATTTTCTGTATACTATACGAGAATTTATTGGTTTAAATCGTTTTGTATTTTGCAACGTGGACACTATTAAATTGATTCTAATGAAATTTTGACTCGGTATATTGTTACCGTGGTGAGAATGGAAAACGCGTATGTTTGTTAAAAATCTTGTCAGTGGCAGCGTAGCAATAATCAAAGAACGCGACAAGTATGAAAGCAACTCAAATTCGGTTTTTAGATGTTTTAGGGGTTCCTGATGATTTCCTACCAGTTTTTTGGGTTGGGGTGAAAGTGAGGTGGTTGGGGGATGGGGGGTCGTAAAACTGAGCAGTTTGTAGTATCGATAATAGGCTGTCCATTGACCTGTGAAGGAAAGACCTAGCGGCATAAGACAATTTTAGGGGGGGGGGCTGGCGATTATTTGATTGCAAGGGATCTTAGACTAAAGCTTCATGCTATGGGAAAATAATAAACTGATATCAGCGTAATGTGTGGGAAGTACTGAGTCAATCAACTTGACTTCATTTTTTTGGGTGGGGGTGGAATTGGGGCGGTTGGGGGGTGGGGGGTTGTAAAACTGAAATATTTGTTGTATTCATAATAGTTTTGTCCATTGACCTGTGGAAGAAATACCGCGGCGAGGATGGAAAAGGTCTGTTTCTGAAAAAACTGATTGACTCAGTACTTCCCACACATTACGCTGATATCAGTTTTTTATTTTCTCATAGCATGAAGCTTTAGTCTAAGATCCCTTGCAACCAAATAATCGCCAGCCCCCGCCCCCCCTAAAATTGTCTTATGCCGCTAGGTCTTTCCTTCACAGGTCAATGGACAGCCTATTATCGATACTACAAACTTCTCAGTTTTACAACCCCCCATCCCCCAACCACCTCACTTTCACCCCAACCTAAAAAACTGGTAGGAAATGATCAGGAACCCCTAAAACATCTAAAAACCGAATTTGAGTTGCTTTCATACTTGTCGCGTTCTTTGATTATTGCTACGCTGCCACTGACAAGATTTTTAACAAACATATGCGTTTTCCATTCTCACCACGGTAACAATATACTGAGTCAAAATTTCATTAGAATCAATTTAATAGTGTCCACGTAGCAAAATACAAAACGATTTAAACCAATAAATTCTCGTATAGTATACAGAAAATTCTAAGTACCTTAGTTTCCGTGATAGGCTAGGCAATGTTCGAATGGACCTAAAAAGGTGATTTGTGTCGTTAGATATTCCTTCACAGGTTAGCGGACAGTCTATTATGAGTACAAGAAATTTTTTAATTTTTCAACCCCCAACCACCCCAATTTCACTCCAACCCAAAAAGACGCAGAAAATGATCAGGAACCTCTAAAACGCTTAAAAACGAAATTTGAGCTGTTTTTATATTTTTAGTTTTTTTATTATTTCTGCGCCGCCACTGGCACGATTATCAAAACCATACGCGTTTTCCATCTTCGCCATGGTAGTAATGCTGTTTCAAAATTTCATTAAAATCAATTCAACAGTTTCCTCGTTACAACGATCTAACGCAATACTCTCGTATGTTTACATCAGAAAAAATTGTAAGTCCTTTGCTTTCTTTCAATGTTCAGGTGGACCTAAAAAGGTGATTTATGTGGCTAGGTCTTCCTTCACAGGTTAGCGGACAACCTATTATTAATACAGCAAACTTTTCAGTTCTTCAACCTCCCACCCCCCAACCAGCCAAATTTCACCCCCACTCAAAAAAATGGAGTCAAGTCGATTGACTCAGTACTTCCCACACATTACGGTGATACCAGTTTATTATTTTCCCATAGCATGGAGCTTTAGTCTGAGATCCCCTTGCAACCAAATCATCGCCCCAATTTCACCCCCACCCAAAAAGGCAGAAAACGGCCAGGAACCCCTTAAACATCTAAAAACGAAGTTTGAGCTGTTTTCATATTTTTAGTTTTTTGATTATTGCTACGCTGCCAGTGACACGATTTATAACAAGCATACGCGTTTTTCATCCTCACATAAAGCAACTAGTTTCTTTCCTCGAGACATATTCAGCAGCGGACGCAACAAGCTTATGTTTCAAACGTACCATGAGCACTGGCCGTTATTCTTATAAAATCGCGGAGCGCCAATCCAAGAACGATCTGTCTATAAATAGACTGCGAGGTTGCCATATCTAGGACGCAATAATATATCGACTTTATAAGATATGTATTCAAATCGTATATTCTTTTTGTGCCTCTAGCGGAATTTCGGTGAACTAAAATTATTCAATCTCTTATAAAGTAACACCATTATTGCGTCCTGCTAGTTTCAGTTATCCTCAAATATCTTTGCAACCTCAATAGATGTCGTCACTGTTAACTTAGCTCTGAGCACATGAAACTACTTACTTCTATTTCTTCAATGTAGTTCAAGAAAAAAAGTGCGGGAAAGTGAAAATAAACGGCTTGACATTATTGCGTCCGATATTCGGACGCAATAGAGAGAAGGACGCACTAGTGTATGTACCGGTGGAGTTCACAGACGCAACAATGATAGCGTTTTGTATATATATATATATATATATATATATATATATATATATATATATATATATATATATATATATATTTCGGCGTTTTAGGGGTGTCTGATCATTTTTTACTTTTTTTGGGTGGGGGTGAAATTGGGGTGGTTAGTGGGTGGGGGGTTGTAAAACTCAAAAATTTATTCCATTTATAACAGTGTCCATTGACCTGTGAAAGAAATACCTAGCGGCATAATAGACGTTTGTTAGGTCCATCCGAACATTGCCTTGGCTATTACAGAAATCAAGGGATTTGGTATTGGTAGGGGTAGGTATTGATTTAGGTCGTTCTGAATTTAGTAACATGGAAATTATGGAATTAATTTTAATGAAATTTAGACACAGTATTATTACCGCGGCAAGGATGAAAAATGCGTATGGTTTTCAAAAATCGTGTCAGTGGCGGCGCAGCAATAATAAAAAAACTAAAAATATAAAAATAGCTCAAACTTCGTTTTTAAGCAATTTGAGGGTTCCTGATTGTTTCGTTTCGTCCAGTTGGGGCTGAATTGTGTCGCCTACGGAGAGATTTAGGAAACTATTTACTAGTTTTTGTGTTGGATGTTTTTTGACGACAGGTGGGCGATGATTTGGTTGCAACTGTTATGTGTGGGAAGTACTGAGTCAATCAACTTGACTCCATTTTTTTTGTTTAACAAAGAGTTTAACAATTGCTAATCTCAACCAATCAGATTCCACAGAAGTGGAACATTTAATCACTGGATTATTTGATAATGATATAATGATGACAAGAAATTAGGGTTTTGAATTGAATACATTTTTTAGTGATACATGGAAATAACATTTAAGTTTTATAACAAAACTATTTTTGTTTTTTTCACAATAATTCAAAAGTTATTTCAAAATAAAAATGGGCTTTTGTATCCAGTACCGAAAACACGCCCAAAGCGCCCGAACCCACGTGTCGTCAAGTATGGTTCGTTGAAGCGATCCGTTCTGCAGAGGGTCACATGACGTAGTGGTAAAATTCGATTCAAAAACATATTCATGTCGATGGTACAAAACAAAATGTGTGTAACATGTGTGAAAAGCATATCAATATATTTTTTGGTTAAAAAAGAAATAAAAAAAAGTTGCAAGCGTGTGATTCGAGCCAACACCCGCTTGAACACAGCAATTTGCTGCATAACACTATACCACTACGCCACCCGACCCACCACTGCTGAGCGGATCGCTTCAACGAAACATATTCTTAGTCTTATTCGTCAGTACACAGATAACACACGTGTTAAATGTGCTCCAGATAAAAAATCAAAATTCGCAAGGAAAACAGTGAAATTAAATTCTAATTTTGTCATCAGATAACCAGATTTCAGTGTTGTAAGCATTTGTATGTTCAAGAGTAATGTGCAGTGCTGGATTTGTGAATAATTACAGTGATTAAGGAATAATTAATACCAAAGCAACCACAAAAACAGCCAAAAGAATTCGGCGCAAAAAACGCCAGTGTTTTCGTTTTGGTCACCAGAAATCACAGGTACCAGTGGTGTAGATAATTCATTTTTCTATCACATGGATCATATTTGAAGAAAACCTATAAAATTATTATAGAAAAATGGAAACAGCATGTGCAAAATGTGCCACTTTAATTCCTACCAACTCTAGGCAATTATACTGCTGTGAAACATGCAAAAAAATGTTTTGCAAAACCTGTTCTCAGCTATGTGCATCTGAGATAAAGGTAATGGAATTGCGAGAACGAAATATGATTTTTGCATGCGAAATGTGTAAACCAAATATAATGGATTATTTTAAAGCAGGAAATATGATAAATATGTTGATTACAAAAATTGAAAAGCTTACGGACCTATTCACAGGTTCTGTTACTCAAATGAATGAAGTAACTAAGAAAGCTGAAGAAAATACAAAAAAATACATTGATGAACAGATTGGCAATTTGCAGAAAACTATAAACAAAATAAGCAGGGTCACTACTCCAGAACCAGTTGAACCTGAAACCAGTAACACCAATAAGGCATCTACTTCACAAAAATCTCAAGGTAAAAGTCTGACTACACAACAAGGTCAACAAAACAAACAACAATCAGATTTATTTGATAAACAAAGAAACTTAGCAAATTATTATGTGAATCTAAACAAGGATATAGGTACAAGTCAAACTGCTCAGAGGAAGACAGAACAAATAGCAGAATCTAGAGAAAACCGACCTAGAACTGAAGATTTTATAGAAGTTGTGAACAAACGGAGAAGGCATAGGAGATTACAGTTTGGTACAGGAGAATCTATATCTGGTGATAACTTTGGATTTGAGGGAAGATCAAAAAATGAAAAGGCATGGATATTCATAAAACGAGTCAAGGATACAGTTACAGAGGATAAAGTGCATATGTTCCTTGAAAATAAATTACAAACTGACAAAAAAAATATTGAAGTGAAGAAAATCGATACACACTATAAAAGAAAGGACAACTCATGCTTCCTTATTGGAGTCAAGTTTGAGTTTAAGGATAAACTATATCAGAGAGGCTTTTGGCCCCCTGGCGTTGCATATGAAAGGTTCAATTTTGTAATTGGTCAAAGATTCCTGAACCATCCAAGGGATAGACTTGAAGGAGCAACAAGTGAATCAGATGGCTTTGAAACACCTACAAAAAACTTCGAGTGAGTAATTATCATCCTAATAAACCAGAAAATATTACCATTACTGAGAAAGAAGAACCACAGAAAATGCCCAACAAATATTACTGTATAATTCACCAAAATGTTCAATCTCTGGGTAACAGTGTAGATAAAATAAACATAGTGCTGCAAGAAAACGCCTTCTGTAAAGTTTTGTGCATCACTGAACATTGGAAATCAGAAGAACAACTACGACAGATTGGCATACACGGCTTCAAACTGGCTTCGAGTTTCTGTAGGGAAGAAGGGCATCATGGTGGTGCTGCAGTGTATGTTGAACAAAATTTGAAGTTCCAAGTGAATAAGAATCTTAATAAATTATCAGTGATTGGTGCATTTGAATGTGCTGCTATGGAATGTAAAATAGGAAATAGGCAAGTTGTATGTTGTGCAATATATAGACCGCCAAATGGTGACTGTAAGACATTTTTCTCAAAACTTGAGGAACTTTTAACACATCTTGATCATAATAAAATCATAATAATAACTGGCGACTTCAATATTGAAATGGTTCATGAAAATAGTTTAAAGAATGAACTTTTCTCGTTAATGTATTGTTTTTCTTTGACACCCAAAATAAATGAGTTTACTAGAGTTACATCAGATAGCCAAAGCGGCCTAGACAATATTTTTACCAACCATCAAACCTGCATAGCGGAAGTATTTGAAGCCCATATATCAGATCACTCTGCTCAAAGAGTGGTATTCCCTGTAGAAAGTTCATATGAAAATACAGTTGTTTACAAAAGATTTTTCACCGACCATGCAAAAAGTAATTTTCAAAATGAGTTGAAGCAACAAGACTGGCAAGACGTGTTTGAAGTTCCTGAGCATGATGTTAATGGGCAGTGGAAATTATTCATATCAAATTTCATCAACATTTTCAACATGTGTTTCCCTAGAAGGCGCTCACACACGAAACCGAAACGACATAAAGTTAAATATAAAGTAAGTGAAAAAATACATGAATGCAAAAACAGGTTAGATAAACTGTTAGTTATGTACAGACACAATAAACTTTTTAAATTTGAATATGACAAGACTAAAAAAGAATATGACAGGTTGTTAATTGAACAAAGAAAAAAGGACATGGAAAATAAGATTTATAATTCTGACAACAAATCAAAAGCCATGTGGTCGATATGTAATGAAATAAGAGGACATATTGGAAATGATGATGAATGTAAAATACCTGGAGATCCATATGAGGTGGCTAACAAAGTAAACCATTATCTCTCTGATTTAGTTCCAAAAATAATACAAAATTTAGATAATGTTCAATATAACTGTGAAATACCATACAATGAGGAAACTTTATGCCTTAAGCCGATTACACCTAACAATTTGGTCGAATGTTCTAGTAAATTAAAAAATAAATACAGCTCAGGTGCAGACGAATTACCTACAAGTATTATAAAAACGTTTTTAAAAGAAGTCAAAGATGTCCTGAGCTACATAATTAATAATTCATTAAAATTTGGAATATTTCCAGAACAGCTAAAATTATCGGAAATCAAACCGCTGTTAAAAAAGGGTGACCCAACCATTGTTGAAAACCATAGACCTATCAGTATACTAAACAGCTTTTCTAAAATATTTGAACACGTAGTTTGTGCACAGCTTACTGACTTTATGGATAAATGTAAATTATTCAGTGACACTCAACATGGATATATAAAAGGACGTTCTTCAATCTCAGCTCTTTATCAATTTACACAAGACATCCTTACCAATATTGAGAATAAAAATTTAGCTATGGGATTATTTTTGGATCTTTCTAAAGCATACGATTGTTTGAATCACACCATTTTATACAATAAATTGTACAGATATGGAATGAGGGCTAATACACTGGACTGGGTAAAATCCTACCTTACAAACAGGCAACAACGGGTGATAATAAAAAAAGATGGCAATGTACACAAATCAGACATTATTTGCACCAATGTAGGAGTACCCCAGGGCAGTGTCTTAGGCCCCATATTATTTGTTATTTATATTAATGATTTAAGGAATAGCATAAAACAGATGAACGTTACGATCATAAATTATGCTGATGACACAAGTTTACTTATCAGTGATAAAAATACTGCAGGTTTAGAATATAATGGCCAAAAAGCTTTGGACTCAGCAAGACAATGGTTTACCATGAATAAACTTGTACTGAATAAGAGCAAAACAGATTTAATCATATTTCGTACTAAACGGTCACAAGTAGACATGCCGCAAACATTGGATCTCTCAGGTACTAACATTGCAGTCAGTCAACAGTCAAAGGTTTTGGGAATATATTTAGATGAATTTATAAGTTGGACTCCGCATATCAACAATATTGCTTTAAAACTAAGTAGCATCAGTTATGCAATAAGAGTGTTGTCGAAATACCTTAAATTAGACTGTTTAAAGATTTTATATCATGCTAATTTTGAATCGATTTTACGTTATGGTATAATACTATTTGGATGTAGTTCAGACATGCAAAAAATATTTGTTATACAAAAAAGAACAATAAGGGCAATGTTGCATAAGAAATTTAATCAGACTTGTAGAGGTGTATTTAAATCAGTTGGATTAATGACGACATATGCGATATACATATTTGAATGTATTATGTTTACTATTAAAAATAGAGAGAAGTTTCCTACTCAAAATGATCACTTATACAGCACTAGGGCCACAAATGTATTATTACCACCTCATAGATTAACATTAACTGAGAAGAATTGTTTCTATATGTGCGCTAAGTTTTACAACAAGCTACCAAATCGTATAAAAGCTATGAGTAGCATAACTCAATTTAAAAAAAATCTGAAAGAGTTCCTAATCCAATTAGAACCATACAATATATCAGAATTTTTAGATGTAACATTTTAGTAATTAGTAAATGGACGCATTTTCATATCTGTATCATTATATACAGTTTGTATGTGTGATGTAAGATTTGAAATAAAGATTGTTATTATTATTATTATTATTATTATTGACTTCACATGGGTTCGGGAGCCATCGGAGTGTTTTCGGTACTGGACTGGAAGGCCCATTTTTGTTTTGTTACAACTTTTTAATTATTGCGAAAAAAAGAAAACGAAAATAGTTTTGATACAAAACTTATATATGATATGATCAAAAGTGACATCCAGCTTTGACGTTTGTTCCCAATATTAATAAAATGCTATTGGATGATATTTATTAACTTATCTCTCGATACCCAATAGAAAGCTAAATGTGAAAATAAGCGCGGTAAAAAGAAAATAACTATAGTACCCATATATCCCTAATGAGAATCACTCGGAGGTGACGTCATGCGCACAGCAGGCGAAAAACCGGACAGCGGAGCATCTAGCCCTGATAAAATAGCATGGACCTGCTGATCGGTGTTGCCAAATCCTCTGGCTCATGTTT
Organism: Callosobruchus maculatus; assembly: GCA_951848785.1. Taxonomy (NCBI): domain Eukaryota; kingdom Metazoa; phylum Arthropoda; class Insecta; order Coleoptera; family Chrysomelidae; genus Callosobruchus; species Callosobruchus maculatus. The sequence continues at coordinate 1,981,537 of CATOUR010000035.1, forward strand.
ATAACAATTTCCGGTATATACTTGTATATAAATTATGAAATCGCAGCGCCATTTGTGGAAATTCTGTGAACTATATTTCCTAGCAATGGTATTAACCTGAGCCACCACATTATGACGTTTATTGCCTTTCTGACATTAGAGCACGGAACATGTTTTCGTTATTTACAATCTGTGACATTTGATCTACCAAAGCTTTGTCTGAAATTGACTGTAGTAGGCCAAATGTACCGAGAAACAAAGGCAAACGGACCTGAGCCGTCTATATGGCTCACATCCGTCGAAGTGGCTCAGGTTAATACGCTCAAGTTCCTATTAGTGGATCAGGTTAGTATCAAAGAGGAAAATATATATATATATATATATAGGACAAAACAAAAACAAAAAGGGTGCAACCCGGGCTCCGACACACCGGGCTGCTGTTCCATTTCCCAGCGACTACTCCTCACACCGTGAGGTGAGCAATCACTGGGTCCGCGAATCGTGTGTCCTAAGCAGACGAAGGGACCCATGGATGACTGCCTTCTGCATTCTGGCGGCTAAGATGTGCGCCGCCGCACGGCACACCGGCATTTTGCGCAGTGCAGAGAGCAGCGTATCCCTCATACCACCTAGGGATCCAATGACCATTATTAGCAGACTCACAGTGTAGTCCGGCCAGAGCCTGCGAAGTTGTCCGAGGAGCTCCTGATACTTGGTCCGCTTTTCCTCCTCCTTAGAGACGATGTTCCCCTCGGCAGGCGCCGAGAACTCGATAACGAACATCGTCTTTTGTTGGTAGTCGAGGAGGACTATGTCGGGCTTATTTGCATGTATAAGCTCGAGCGTGGAGAATGAGTAGTTCCAGTAAATTCGGCACCTCTCGTTCTCCACAACGGACTCAATGTCCCCTGGAGCATACGGCAGCACCGGTGTCTCATCTATACCGTATGAGTGCCTTAAATGGTAGTATAGCACTCGTAGAGCCGCGTTGTGCCGATAGACGTAGGCTGTGCCAGCGTACACCTTACACGCCGACAAGAGGTGCGTAAGGGTCTCTGGCGCCTGCAGGCAGGCTCTACAGCGGATATCGGGCACATCCATACCCATAATCCGGCTACGGTATACTAAGGTGTTGAAGACACCGTCTTGGCAAGCCATTATAGAGCTCTCAGTCTCCGACTTCAACCCATTAGACCTTAGGAAGGAGAAGGTCAACTGCTCAGATAAACCATGCTCTTCTAGATGTTTGTAGAAGATTCCGTGCATTGGTTTATCTTTGTGAAGTCTTAAAAGCAATTGGACTTCAGCAGTTTTAATCCGGGTTTTTAATTGTGCGGGAGCAAGTTCCGTAACGGACTGCTGACACCTCCGCGTGAAGTCGAGCGTGAGACTAAGTTCTTCGGCTGCCCGTGTTGCTGCTCTAAAAAGGAAGGCTCCTTTACCCGCAATCTCGTGCTCTCGCACAAAGCGGATCAGGGGATCGGTGCTCGTCGTAACATAGCAGGCAGTGGCCAGTACTACTCTGTTGTGCAGATGCTCCAAACTCAATAGTCCACGCCCTCCCAGGTGTCGCGGGAGGTATATTCGCGGGACAGAGGATCTAGGATGTAGACTTCCCTCCATATTCATCCTTTTGCGGGTCTTTATGTCGATTTGTCGCAGCTCTTCCACGTTCCAGTGGATAGCACCAAAGCAGTATAGCAACAATGGGACCGCAAGCATGTTTGTGGCAGCGACTTTGTTTTTGCCGGACAGTTCTGACGACCAGATCTGCCGGAGTCGGTGCAAATACTTGCGGCGGAGACACTCTTTGACCAATTCTGCCTCTTGGATGTGACGCTGCGCCACTCCAAGGTAGGTATAAGTATCTCCGGCCTGCAGTTGTCGCAAGATGCTCCCATCAACGAGCTGCTCCTCATCTTCACTATCTCCGCAACGTCCTCTTTTGAGATGAACCATGGCACATTTGTCTATCCCGAACTCCATACCAATAGCTTGACTGTAATCCTGCACTACCCTCAGCGACTGCTCTAAATCGCGTTGTCCGGAGGCATAGAGTTTCAGGTCATCCATGTAAAATAAGTGGGTGACCTTGTGCCTCCGGTAATTGGGCTTGCCACAGCTGTATCCCTTAGTATTTTTCAGCGCTATGGACAAAGGCAGTAGCGAGATGCAAAAGAGCAAGGGACTCAAGGAGTCTCCTTGGAAGACCCCTCTTTTAAATGATACCAACTCTGTTCGAACCCTGGTTTCACCCGATGTTATAGTGAACCGAGTCTTCCAGAGCGGCATCAGTTGTTTGATGCATCCCACTATTTGATCATCTACCGAAAGACATTCCAACAGCCGCACAATCAGTTCATGAGACGTAGTGTCGAATGCCTTCCGATAGTCGATCCAGGCCATAGAAAGGTTTCGCAGGTAATGCACGGAGTCCTGTGTGACACAGCGGTCAATCAACAGGTTATCCCTGCAGCCAGCTACTCCTTTCTTAGACCCTATTTGTTCATATACGCTGAGAAATACGGGATTTACAGCTTGAAGGATACGCATGTACAAGATTCTGGTGAAAAGCTTGTAACATGCGTTCAGACATGTTATTGGCCTGTAGTTTTTAGGATCAGACAAATCTCCGGTCTTCGGGAGAAGCACGGTTCGACCCTCGACAAACCAAGCCGGAATTGGCTGCTCCTGATTTAGCCACGAGTTAAAAACTCTAGCTAAATGCCGGTGGCAGCTGGGAAACTTTTTCAACCAGTAGGTGTTTATGCCATCCGGGCCAGGAGCTGCGAAATTCTTTGCGCCTCGTAAGGCACCAAGAATTTCTTCCGTGTTTATCGGGTGACGCAGTACATTCAGGTTTGGAGTCCTCCTACAAACGGACTCGAACTGCGCCAAGGCCGGAGTGTCTGCTTGGAGAGGTTTGGGGTGTTCGTAAATGCCCCTCCAGAAAGTCTCCACGCGATCAGCAGTTGGCGGCTGCTCTATGACTGGTGGTCGCTGTTGGAAGAGACGAGCAGGCTTTTCGGAAAACAATCTGTTTTCCTCCAAACCTCTCGCCCGCGTCACCAGTGATCGTTTAGCAGCGATTAGCGTCCGTATCCTGTCAAGACAATGCTGCTTGACAACAACCAGTACCGCTTGACTGAGCGTGTGATGGTCGCGCCTTAGCTCTCGGGCTATCTGGCGCACGCGGCGCGTAAAAGGCCTACCGGCCGCTCTATATTCCATCACACACTGGATACGGGATGCTTCTTGGCGAGCCAACTGGATTTTCGCTTCCATCTGGCGCACCCGCCTCTGTGCTCTCTCGACAGGAGAGTCTCTCACTCTCCCCTGTCCAGCCAGCCTCAGAGCCGCAGCGTAAATTTCGCAATTGATGCTCCAAATGTCAGAGACCTCCGATAGACGTTCACTCAACGCCTCATCCTCTCTCTTTAAATCTGCCAGCTTGAAGGACCTCTTGTTGTTATGCAAGGCCCTTCGGTCACTGAAATCTCCAGGTGAGACGGCTTCGTCGATTTCCCTCTCAGCGGGCCTCATCGGCGACCTTTCAGCCTGGTTAACAGGCCTTTCAGTCGCCGGAGGGGCAGGCTGAGCTGGAGCACGAACGTATCCCTGCCCCCGAAGGTAAAATACCTGGTTCCGCAAGCTCTGGGAGGAAATTGTGCTATGCTCTGGATGCATTTCACACCACCTCCCATGCATGCGGGCCATGTATCCCCTACGACGCGGGCTACTGCTCTCGTAGCAGCTCAGCAAGTCATCCTTCAGTTCCGTCGTCGACCTAAAACAGTCCATGTCGTTGCGTGTGTCGTCGTCAGGGCGATCCGAGGCACCGCCACCTTGCCCAGAGCCGGCTTCCGATACCGGCCTGGTGTGGGTGCTCTTCTTCTGGGGCGGTCGAACCAGAAGGTAGGGCCCGTCCGGTGGTTAGCCTTAGGGCCCCCAGCCGACATTTCAGAGGCAGCCGACCACATTGCCTCCTAGGGATGACCTGTACAGGTTGCCGGCCGGCTTTCATCCCTGGCTTGGGTTATCCCCGCAGTGTCGCCACGCACCGAATAGCCGTTTGATGTTGGTCGGCTTCCTGGGGGCGCATTTTATACCTACTGCCAGGTTTGCTATCAGCCGCCCCTAACCTGGGGTCAGACGCTGTCGGGAAGCCGTCCTTAACATAGGTGCAGCCGCTTCCTCACTATGGTGGTTCATACGCCTGCTTTCACAGCCGGTGACCACCATAGGCCCTTTTAAGGCAAGGACTACCAATCTTTTAGTCGCCTCTTACGACAGGCAGATTAAACCCTGGGAACATTCTAAACCCGGACCCAGACGGGATATATATATATACAGGGTGGGCCAATAGTGCGTGGACGGAGGATTGTGGACTTACTAAAAAATATTTCAAAAATCTGTCACTTGATCATGGTAGGGACCCTTGAGGGCTATAACGTAAAAATATTTTCACTCAAATTTTGACGTTTACACAGGGTGATTCGTATCGAACTTACATTTTTTTTAATGGAACCCCCTATATATTATTGCATATTTGGATTCCTTGGTTAATTCTAGTGTGACTTTATGTATCACACATGGAACTTTAAACGAACCGTTTAGGCGCAAATCACCATTTTTGGTATAAGTAGGTATCAGAGAAAAATTGAATATCGCAGCGATTATAAAACTTAGAAGGCCGTGACTTTGCGGTACCACTAAGCATGAAATGCGTCACCTTAGGTCAGACAGCTAAATTTGAATTCTTCTTGCACTTGGAGAAATCAGTAGATTAATTAAGGAAACTTAAATCACAGATAACTTGATTTTTTCAAATGGGAATGCCTATTTTGGTTTAAAGAATCAAATGTAAAATTTGATTACCTTCCTAACGATATAGCATTCTTGATATCAATCTTTTTTGGTTTTCATTTTATTTCAAATTTTCAGACAAATCGGTGTTTTTCAATTTTCCTGCATGCAAGCAACCTAGCAGGCCATGAAAAATAAACAAAAGCTCGTTAATATGGAAGAAACCAACTAACTTAGTAGAAAGATGCAAACTAACTAGAGCAACGAGGCAAGATTATGAAAATTCCTTACAACATATTAGCTCTAACAGGATACAACAGTCGCAAGATATCTAATGTCAATGAGTAGCTGGGCTGTAACAGAAGTGTTTGTTTTTCACAGCCTACTAGCTATTGAGGTCTACTAGAGTTTGACAACTTTCCAAAACGATTAAAAATTTTGAAACAAAAGGAAAACTACCAGCGATTTTTGCTTACAGTCTAACATGTTTAGAATAAAATTTCACATTTACTGGGATAAAAAAAATAGTCATTTCCGTTTAGTTAAGTCAAAAGTGAAGATATCTCCAACTGGAGCATTCTGAACATCTATTGGAATAATTGCTACAATTTTTTTAATTACGCTATGTTGTAATTGTATTTATTTCATGTAGCTTTCTGCAAACAAAATTATGTTTCACAATTCAAACAGACTGCAATTCAAGTTTCATTTTCCGCGATTTTGCTAATAAGTAGAAGTACCTACTGAAGAATTTGAAGGGTTGCAGTCAGAGGTATCATTACTTTTGACTTACGGAAATGGCTACTTTTTTATAGCATTAAATGTGGAAATTTATTCAGAAGACATATATATTATGCTGCCAGCAACAATCACTAGTAGTTTTCCTTTGATTAAATATTTTTTTACTGACTTTGGAAATTGGCTAATAGCATTGATTAAGGTATTAACCTTAATCAATGCTAATAGCTAGTAGGCTGTGAAAAATGGGCGTTCTTGTTACCGCTATTGTTTCTGGTTAGAGCTAATATGTTGTAAGTAATTTTCATAATCTTGCCTCGTTGCTCTAGTTAGTTTGCATGTTTCTACTAAGTTAGTTGGTTTCTTCCATATTAACCAGCTTTTGTTTAATTTTCATGGCCTGCTAGGTTGCTTGCATGCAAGAAAATTGAAAAACACCGATTTGACTGAAAATTTGAAATAAAATGAAAACTAAAAAAGATTGATATAGGGAATGCTATATCGTTAGAAAGGTAATCAGATTTTACATTTGATTCTTTAAACCAAAATAGGCATTCCCATTTGAAAAAATTAAGCTATCTGTGATTGAAGTTTCCTTAATTAATCTACTGATTTCTCCAAGTACAAAAATAATTCAATTTCAGCCATCTGACCTAAGGTGACGCATTTCATGCTTAGTCGTATCGCAAATTCACGGCCTTCTAAGTCTTATAATCGCTGCGATATTTAATTTTTTTCTGATACCTACTTATAACAAAAATGGTGATTTGCGCCTAAACGGTTCGTTTAAAGTTCCATGTGTGATACATAAAGTCACACTAGAATCAACCAAGGAATCCAAATATGCAATAATATATAGGGGGTTCCATTAAAAAAAATGTAAGTTTGATACGAATCACCCTGTATAAACGTCAAAATTTGAGTGAAAATATTTTTACGTTATAGCCCTCAAGGGTCCCTACCATGATCAAGTGACAGACTTTTGAAAAATTTGTTAGTAAGCCTACAATCCTCCGTCCACGCACTATTGGCCCACCCTGTATATATATATATATATATATATATATATATATATATATATATATATATATATATATATATGTGAAAAGCGGACCAAGTATCAGGAGCTCCTCGGACAACTTCGCAGGCTCTGGCCGGACTACACTGTGAGTCTGCTAGTAATGGTCATTGGATCCCTAGGTGGTATGAGGGATACGCTGCTCTCTGCACTGCGCAAAATGCCGGTGTGCCGTGCGGCGGCGCACATCTTAGCCGCCAGAATGCAGAAGGCAGTCATCCATGGGTCCCTTCGTCTGCTTAGGACGCACGATTCGCGGACCCAGTGATTGCTCACCTCACGGTGTGAGGAGTAGTCGCTGGGAAATGGAACAGCAGCCCGGTGTGTCGGAGCCCGGGTTGCACACTTTTTGTTTTTGTTTTGTCTTATATATATATATATATATATATATATATATATATATATATATATACATAGTGAGGAAGCGGCTGCACCTATGTTAAGGACGGCTTCCCGACAGCGTCTGACCCCAGGTTAGGGGCGGCTGATACTAAACCTGGCAGTAGGTATAAAATGCGCCCCCAGGAAGCCGACCAACATCAAACGGCTATTCGGTGCGTGGCGACACTGCGGGGATAACCCAAGCCAGGGATGAAAGCCGGCCGGCAACCTGTACAGGTCATCCCTAGGAGGCAATGTGGTCGGCTGCCTCCGAAATGTCGGCTGGGGGCCCTAAGGCTAACCACCGGACGGGCCCTACCTTCTGGTTCGACCGCCCCAGAAGAAGAGCACCCACACCAGGCCGGTATCGGAAGCCGGCTCTGGGCAAGGTGGCGGTGCCTCGGATCGCCCTGACGACGACACACGCAACGACATGGACCGTTTTAGGTGGACGACGGAACTGAAGGATGACCTGCTGAGCTGCTACGAGAGCAGTAGCCCGCGCCGTAGGGGATACATGTCCCGCATGCATGGGAGGTGGTGTGAAATGCATCCAGAGCATAGCACAATTACCTCCCAGAGCTTGCGGAACCAGGTATTTTACCTTCGGGGCAGGGATACGTTCGTGCTCCAGCTCAGCCTGCCCCTCCGGCGACTGAAAGGCCTGTTAATCAGGCTGAAAGGTCGCCGATGAGGCCCGCTGAGAGGGAAATCGACGAAGCCGTCTCACCTGGAGATTTCAGTGACCGAAGGGCCTTGCATAACAACAAGAGGTCCTTCAAGCTGGCAGATTTAAAGAGAGAGGATGAGGCGGTAAGTGAACGTCTATCGGAGGTCTCTGACATTTGGAGCATCAATTGCGAAATTAAAACTGCGGCTCTGAGGCTGGCTGGACAGGGGAGAGTGAAAGACTCTCCTGTCGAGAGAGCACAGAGGCGGGTGCGCCAAATGGAAGCGAAAATCCAGTTGGCTCGCCAAGAAGCATCCCGTATCCAGTGTGTGATGGAATATAGAGCGGCCGGTAGGCTTTTTACGCGCCGCGTGTGCCAGATAGCCCGAGAGCTAAGGCGCGACCATCACACACTCAGTCAAGCGGTACTGGTTGTTGTCAAGCAGCATTGTCTTGACCGGATACGGATGCTAATCGCTGCTAAACGATCACTGGTGACGCGGGCGAGGGGTTTGGAGGAAAACAGAATGTTTTCCGAAAAGCCTGCTCGTCTCTTCCAACAGCGACCACCAGTCATAGAGCAGCCGCCAACTGCTGATCGCGTGGAGACTTTCTGGAGGGGCATTTACGAACAGCCCAAACCTCTCCAAGCAGACACTCCGGCCTTGGCGCAGTTCGAGTCCGTTTGTAGGAGGACTCCAAACTTGAATGCACTGCGTCACCCGATAAACACGGAAGAAATTCTTGGTGCCTTACGAGGCGCAAAGAATTTCGCAGCTCCTGGCCCGGATGGCATAAACACCTACTGGTTGAAAAAGTTTCCCAGTTGACACCGGCATTTAGCTAGAGTTTTTAACTCGTGGCTAAATCAGGAGCAGCCAATTCCGGCTTGGTTTGTCGAGGGTCGAACCGTGCTTCTCCCGAAGACCGGAGATTTGTCTGATGCTAAAAACTACAGGCCAATAACATGTCTGAACGCATGTTACAAGCTCTTCACCAGAATCTTGTACATGCGTATCCTTGAAGCTGTAAATCCCGTATTTCTCAGCGTATATGAACAAAGAGGGTCTAAGAAAGGAGTAGTTGGCTGCAGGGATAACCTGTTGATTGACCGCTGTGTCACTCAGGACTCCGTGCAGTACATGCGAAACCTTTCTATGGCCTGGATCGACTATCGGAAGGCATTCGACACTACGTCTCATGAACTGATTGTGCGGCTGTTGGAATGTCTTTCGGTAGATGATCAAATAGTGGGATGCATCAAACAACTGATGCCGCTCTGGAAGACTCGGTTTACCATAACATCGGGTGAAAGCAGGGTTCGAACAGAGTTGGTATCATTTAAAAGAGGGGTCTTCCAAGGAGACTCCTTGAGTCCCTTGCTCTTTTGCATCTCGCTACTGCCTTTGTCCATAGCGCTGAAAAATACTAAGGGATACAGCTGTGGCACGCCCAATTACCGGAGGCACAAGATCACCCACTTATTTTACATGGATGACCTGAAACTCTATGCCTCCGGACAACGCGATTTAGAGCAGTCGCTGAGGGTAGTGCAGGATTACAGTCAAGCTATTGGTATGGAGTTCGGGATAGACAAATGTGCCATGGTTCATCTCAAAAGAGGACGTTGCGGTGATAGTGGAGATGAGGAGCAGCTCGTTGATGGGAGCATCTTGCGACAACTGCATGCCGGAGATACTTATACCTACCTTGGAGTGGCGCAGCGTCACATCCAAGAGGCAGAATTGGTCAAAGAGTGTCTCCGCCGCAAGTATTTGCACGGACTCCGGCAGATCTGGTCGTCAGAACTGTCCGGCAAGAACAAAGTCGCTGCCACAAACATGCTTGCGGTCCCATTGTTGTTATACAGCTTTGGTGCTATCCACTGGAAAGTGGAAGAGCTGCGACAAATCGACATAAAGACCCGCAAAAGGATGAATATGGAGGGAAGTCTACATCCTAGATCCTCTGTCCCGCGAATATACCTCCCGCGACACCTGGGAGGGCGTGGACTATTGAGTTTGGAGCGTCTGCACAACAGAGTAGTACTGGCCACTGGCTGCTATGTTACGACGAGCACCGATCCCCTGATCCGCTTTGTGCGAGAGCACGAGATTGCGGGTAAAGGAGCCTTCCTTTTTAGAGCAGCAACACGGGCAGCCGAAGAACTTAGTCTCACGCTCGACTTCAAGCGGAGGTGTCAGCAGTCCGTTACGGAACTTGCTCCCGCACAATTAAAAACCCGGATTAAAACTGCTGAAGTCCAGTTGCTTTTAAGACTTCACAAAGATAAACCAATGCACGGAATCTTCTACAAACATCTAGAAGAGCATGGTTTATCTGAGCAGTTGACCTTCTCCTTCCTAAGGTCTAATGGGTTGAAGTCGGAGACTGAGAGCTCTATAATGGCTTGCCAAGACGGTGTCTTCAACACCTTAGCATACCGTAGCCGGATTATGGGTATGGATGTGCCCGATATCCGCTGTAGAGCTTGCCTGCAGGCGCCAGAGACCCTTACGCACCTCTTGTCGGCGTGTAAGGTGTACGCTGGCACAGCCTACGTCTATCGGCACAACGCGGCTCTACGAGTGCTATACTACCATTTAAGGCACTCATACGGTATAGATGAGACACCGGTGCTGCCATACGCTCCAGGGGACATTGAGTCCGTTGTGGAGAACGAGAGGTGCCGAATTTACTGGAACTACTCATTTTCCACGCTCGAGCTTATACATGCAAATAAGCCCGACATAGTCCTCCTCCACTACCAACAAAAGACGATGTTCGTTATCGAGTTCTCGGCACCTGCCGAGGGGAACATCGTCTCTAAGGAGGAGGAAAAGCGGACCAAGTATTAGGAGCTCCTCGGACAACTTCGCAGGCTCTGGCCGGACTACACTGTGAGTCTGCTAGTAATGGTCATTGGATCCCTAGGTGGTATGAGGGATACGCTGCTCTCTGCACTGCGCAAAATGCCGGTGTGCCGTGCGGCGGCGCACATCTTAGCCGCCAGAATGCAGAAGGCAGTCATCCATGGGTCCCTTCGTCTGCTTAGGACGCACGACTCGCGGACCCAGTGATTGCTCACCTCACGGTGTGAGGAGTAGTCGCTGGGAAATGGAACAGCGGCCCGGTGTGTCGGAGCCCGGGTTTCACCTTTTTTGTTTTTGTTTTCTTTTATATATGTCAACAGAGATATAGCATACCATATAATATTTTCGTAATAATGCGTAATAATTGTTATGATGTCAAATACCGCCCTGTAGCTACTGAGTCAAGATAGGCTTGGACAATTTTTATGTAACATATTATCAAGTAAGAAAAGCTCTTTTAAACGAGGCCCAGCTTGTTTAATTCCGTTAACTTATACCAAAGTTATGGCCATTTTAATAAAAAGCTTTATGACTTGCCCCATCACTACATCTTACAAGATAGAGCAAAAAACGATTAACAAATAAAATGGAGAACTGTTCAGTCTACATGGTGGTAGAATTTATAATATAGCTTTATTTGCATATTTTTTGAGAAAAAGCCATTTTTCTGATCGACCGTCACAGTTACGCCCCCTAGCGGCTACTTGCGGAACTTGAAAATAATTTCCAGCGATTTCTCTTAGCCGATTTACCTAATAATATTTTTTGCTCGAAGTTATACGATTAACGGTTACCGAGATATTGCCGGCGTCCATTCTTATTAGGTCACCCTATACAAGGCTTGCTCAAGATAGTCGAGGTCGAGGCTAAGCGGGGGCCCCCCGGATGCCCTGCCGGCACCGCGGGCCCTTTTGGCACGCCACTGCTCGAACTGCACCAAGGCCGGAGTGTCTGCTGAGAGAGGTTTCGGCTGTTCGTAGATGTCTCTCCAAAAGGCCTCCACGCGATCAGCAGTCGGCGGTTTAGTGTGCGCGCAACTGCGTGCAGGTACCTCATGCAGGCTTACCTGCTCAACTGTGTTGTCGACCGCTTACCAGCGTCGGAAGCCCGCTTGAACGCCTTTATAATAACAGAAATTTAGTTTGTTACCTGGTTTCGTCTTTGCCGGTCGAAGATGAGTATCGACAGAGTTACTTATAGCTTCAGTGTTTGCGAAAACCCCTATTTGGGATAAAAGACACAAGCTGCACTGCACTATAACCACACTGCGATAGAAAAATATTGGAAGGAAATAAGTGCGGTTATGAAAGTAGACGGTAAGTTTATACAGGGTGTCCAGTTAGTGTGTAATTGTTCGATATCTCGCAAGGTATACCTGATATAAGAAAATGTCAAATACAAAAGTTATTTGGTTACTTGAGACGCATATTCTAAAAATATTTTGAAATATACAGGCTATTTCGGGAAAGTAGGATAGTGATCAAGTTGATTTTTTTATATGGAACTATAACTTTTTCTTAAATTCTTCTAGTTTCCATCATTGATCTCTATTCAACCCTAAGATATTTTTGGGATCGATTGCGACGTTGCCAAGTTATAATTTATTTTCTATTAATTTCCGGATTTGCAAGGTCGCAAGTAATACGCCCAAATTGATATATTCCTTTAACTTTTCTCAATAATATTATAGAGCGAGTTACTTGAATATTAAGTGGATATTATTTTGGATGTTACCAGCAATTTGTATCTACAGGGCGTTTTTGGTAGAATTTTGAATTTCAGCAACTTGAAGGTCATTTTACTTTGTTTTTTTAAATGTAACAACCTGTATTTTTTATTTTAAATCGAAATATCTACTAATACCCTATCTTGCCTTGTAATATTTTATTTCGCGTTTGGGACGTTGCCAAGTTATAAATTATTTTTCCAAATTTTTAAACAAATATCCTCGATTTTAATTTATTTTAAATAGAATCCTCTACTTATTGTTATTGCAATGAATTGCGCATGTCGAATTTAGTAAAATCTCAAAATTTCAGAATTTTGTTTCTATTAATTACTGAGATACGGCAACACCGCTTTTTCAGTAAACTGTACCGGAACGCTTAAACATTTCCAAAACTGCCACAGCTGGAGAGGTGAAATTCAATATCTGAGGGTTTTTGAACATACAGAATTCAAAAACGCTAACACCAGTGTTGTCAGATTTACCAATTTTGCATCATAATTTTGAATGGAATGCCCTATTTATGAAGTCTAACGTAAAAGTGGTAAATTTCACAACACTGATGTTACCGTTTTTGAATTCTGTATGTTCAAAAACCCCAAGTATTGAATTTCACCATTCCAGGCAGTTTTGGAAACATTTAAGCGTTCCGGTACTGTTTACTGAAAAAGCGGTGTTGCCGTATCTCAGTAATTAATATAAACAAAATTTTGAAATTATGAGATCTTACTAAATTCGACATGCGCATTTCATTGCATTAAAAATAAGTAGAGATTCTATTTACAATAAATTAAAATGGGGGATATTTGTTTACACATTTGGAAAAATAATTTATAACTTGGCAACGTCGCAAACGCGAAAAAAAATATTACAAGGCGAGATAGAGTATTAGTAGATATTTCGATTTAAAATAAAAAATACAGGGTGTTACATTTAAAAAAACGAAGTAAAATGACCTTCAAGTGGCCGTAATTTAAAATTCTGCCAAAAACACCCTGTAGATACAAATTGCTGGTAACATCCAAAATAATATCCACTTAATATGCAAGTAACTCGCTCTATAATATTATTGAGAAAAGTTAAAGGAATATATCAATTTGGACGTATTACTTGCGACCTTGCAAATCCGGAAATTAATAGAAAATAAATTATAACTTGGCAACGTCGCAATCGATCCCAAAAATGTTTTAGGGTTGAATAGAGACCAATGATGGAAACTAGCAGAATTTAAGAAAAAGTTATAGTTCCATATAAAAAAATTGAGTTGATCACAATCCTACTCTCGCGCAACACCCTGTGTATTCCAAAACATTTTCAGAATCTGAGTCTTACGTAACCAAATAACTTTTGTATTTGATATTTTCTTCTATAAGGTATACCTTGCGAGATATCGAAGAATTACACTCTAGCTGGACACCCTGTATACAATATTTATTTGGATATATTATTCATAAGCTTGGAACTGAGGTAATACATCAAGAAATTTGTTATAAATGTGGTAGTGATAGATAATAGGTGCTCTTCCAAAATATTTAACAAAGATATCTCGAATTGTTTTGGTCTCATTTGGAGGCATTTACTGGTAATTACGCCTAATCCATTTTCTAGCCCGAGATAATGGGGTATTAGGCATTCCTGTTCAAACTGTATATCTTTTTCACCAAAAGGCTTCAAAAGAAGTGGTAAGAGTAGATATGCCTCGTCACTTGGTTAGCATAAAAGGTTCCCTTGTTTGTGTTTGATGAAGATGAGATGGTTCCGGAATCTACTTTATAAGGTCAGAAAATTCGTGTAAAAATGACTTTTTTTATCATGTAAACTTTCGATAATAGAAACCTTGTTATACTTTAACTATATCTGATGTTCGATATGTTGGTTAGTTCAAAACTTGGTATTAAATAGTGGGCTGTTTAACGATAACAAGTTTGAATGAGAAATGTGCATCAAAATATAGTATAAATATGGTAAAGGAATGGTTGAATATAAAACATAAAATATATGAGGTAACAATGAGCATTCAATGATAGTATAATGAGTATAATGATCTTATAACGGGTTGGATCATCGCTCCGACACGGAATTCCCACTGAACCCTGCGTTGAACTTATTCACACTTTGTCAGTTGTCTTTTAGTAAATCTAAATATAATTTCAGTTACTTTTTGTAGGATAAGGTCATTCATACAAAAACTCCTTATTTTTATATTTGCGACGTTTCGACTTATATTAAGTCATCTTCAGCAACAGAAAATCGAAGTTTTTTATAGTTACTAGGAAAAAAATCATAAGAATTTGACTAGATAAACAACTGGATTAATAAACACTGCCAACGGTATTAAAATATAACGCCACAAGTCACGTACAGTAAAAACGAATTATAACAAACAGGAACAAAAAGAAAACAGCCGTAAAAACGAATTATAACAAACAGGAACAAAAAGAAAACAGCCTCCAGTAAGAAGTTTCTTCCTCAGAGTAAACATCTCTAGAGGGAGTCTAATTTGAATATTGGCCAGCCAGCATCTATAGCGCTATTGCCAATCTCTTCTTTGTCCGCTGAAGGACCTTCAGTTTCTTCAGAATCTGGTAGTTTCCGCAAAATGTTCCTCAAAGTATTCAACTTTACATTCCAATATACTTGCAATGTAACTGATTTACGTGAAGATAATTTGTATTGATTTAACGAAATCTGAAAAATGGTAAACGTCATAGCGGAAGGTCGTCAATAACTCCTAATATGTCGTAAATCTGGCAACCTACAATAATTGGCGTCTGTTTGGATTCCGCTCAGGGTGTCATTGTAGTTGTGTTTATTGCGTACTTCCAGTTTTTTGTTGTTTTAGTGTATATCTGAGTGACTTTGTGACTATTTGTGGTGTTAATTAAATTATTTATGAACAATATTGTCATAATTGCATCATGGGACGAAACAAAAAGTGCATAGTTTGCTGTCATAGCGACGAATCGGTGAACACCACTTATCATAGGTTAGTATAGGTTTTGTTTTGGTTTTTAGTAGCGTAAAGTATGTGGATAACTGGGAACAACAGTAACCTCACTCCAGTTTCAGGAATATTTTTACAAGTGATATCAGTAAAGCCCAGTATGTAATCATAAATCGGACCATGCAGTGTCTTCCACAAAATATTTCTATGGTATTTGCTGACCATATGTATGATGACGACCCTCTTTCTAACCATTTTTTAATCCTAACAAGTTAATTTTGAAAAAGTATGTCTCTTTAAGAATACATCATGAGCTATCTAGAAGAAGTGACATGCAGGCAAGAATCAGGCCAAAATTAAGAAAAACAATTTTGTTTACCCACCAGTGACTTTAAACCCAGAAGCGATGTTTGAGTATCATAGATATTTATACGATTATTTTTTGCCTTAGAAATACGATCATATTTCAAATAATTTCCGTGTTATTCTGTGCTTGAAGTTTCCTATTTTGATCAATTTTTATGACTTAGTTTCTGTACACCGACTGCTTACCACAGAAAAACCAAGAAATTAATTCGTTATATCATTCATGATAGAGGTATAAGCAATACCTTCATGTTAACGCTGTCGCTTCACTATACCACCTTGTTTGTTAGATACCTATTTTACTTATGAATCTTCCACTATTTTGTATACCCATGCATCTGATACTGCGGCTATGTCGTTGTAGTTTCAAAAACTCTAATAAAAGTAAACTGTTTAGTTTTCAATGACTTCCATGTTGCTTAAATATTATTGTACCTGTTTCAGTACAGTTCACTTCAAATCAGTTGTTGTCCTTTCGTCATTTAGCATAATATGCTAATGCTAAAATGCTAATATGCTAATGCTTATATTATAACGGGTTATGTTTTTTTGTATTATTGAGCTATTCTATACTATTTATTGTTTTTACCTATAGTTCGTATATCGCTCGTATACAGTTTCTTTACCAGGTGGTAAATACATACATTACATTCATGTCAATCAACATGAATTTTCCAAATCGCATTTTTTAAACTATTCGAAGACATGAAATGCTAAAATGTATGCCACATTTACTTGCATAAAATCTAGGCGAATTTTATAGAACTGGATATTACCTAATGCAATTATTATATTTTACTGCTGAAGTAAAAACACGATGCAGCCATTCCAACAGGCTACCTTTCAGAACTCTGTTAGATACGTTTTGAAAAACACTTCATGGTAATAAAATTATCAACTGTTACAATCAAATTATAATAAGAGCAACGCCCTAAGTATAGCTAAATACTAATACAAATTATTGCATCAGTTTGTAACATCACAGTATTAACTGCATCTATTAATGAACATCCAATTTTAATATAAAGTCGTACGCCACTGATTTCTGTTTGTAATACGCTCAAGCTGTTTACTGATATGTCAAAATTTCTGTTACATGTTGGCTGCTCAGCAACCTGTGCATTTTGTTGTTTACATTCCCTCTAGAGATGTTAACTCTGTGGTTTCTTCACTAAAATTTAAAATTTAAATTTGTTACAATTTTGGTAGAAAAATCATCTGAGGGGAGTACTACTTTAAGCACATCTTGATTTTATCCAATTTCCACTGCTGTTGGGGTGCGATTAGGGTAATATTCAAGTTAAAGGACTTTTTTACTTTTAGGGTGACTAATAACAATCCAAGAAGATCTATTTGGATATCTCTTTTGGCGTTTGTGGAAGACCACCCATTTCCAAAATGCATTGGGTATGTTCCAAGCATTTCCTGAAGAGTTTTTGACAGATATATGAAGGCAAAATTCGATGCTTTGCCAATGCATGTTCAGTTTTATATTTTAGCCCAGAGTCTTCAGCGAGTCTCGATTTTATTAATGCCTCACACGAAAAACAGGCAGTAATGTCCCAAGTTCAAACCCACAGCCAGAAGTTGATGTTCTTGCACACAAGCACAAGCCAAATTCAATTAGAGCTAATCCTGTTGAAAAGCAGTGAGTATGTTTTATAATTAAGGCTTTTATAAGGGTATAAGCTATGCCAAGATCAACCACCGACCAACTCGTAATGCCAACTTTATAAATAAGTACCCACAAACTATTTCAGCCGATTTCTTTGTGAAGCTGTCTTAGTGTTGTGAATTATCACCTAGAACAAATAATCTAGGAAGGACAAAATTTTGTATTATTGATTAGCAAAAATTATTCTAGAAACAATTAAATATCACACACATAATACACTTCATCAACTTTTTTAGAAGGCAACCCTCATATTCCTCAACTGTTCCACTGTCTTATCCTATCATCTACATAAATGAAATATCATGAGACGCATTTTATTGAATTATTTTATTAAGACATCACTGCAACATAAATTGTATGGTTGAGCCTGTAAGTACTTTAAGAAACATAAATTATTGTTTGATTGTCATTTTGGATTTAAATAGCCACTCTCAAATTTTATCCACTATTTTACTTCATGATAATATTATAATATGATGAATATTTTTTGAAATCGTTCATTAAACAGAAGAAAAAACAAATTGGGGTTTATAATAGTTATCCGCTGCAAGAGCTATGGGATTTCAAATTGATGTTAATTCTTCTGCCCTAAATTGAAATAAAATATCAATATTCATCATAATGATAATTATAGCAAACAAGATCATAAATATGTATTTCTCACAGGTAAAAATTTGATGAATGCTCCAGACCCAACTGCCAGTGGAGGATGAGGTTGCATTGAATAAAATAGCAATAAATAATGAATTGGTATAATATGTAAACACAACATATTACATATTATGTTCTAAAGTTCAACTTCTGGCAAAAGTTAAAAAAACTACCTATAGACACATTTTTTGTTTAACTGAAAATTTGTTGTTTATAATTGTTAAAGCTTATGAAATAGCCCAGTAATTATACAGGGCGAGTCCAGCTCAACGCATCGGACTGTATGACAGTCATTATTTTTAAAACGTAGTGCAACTCGACCTACATACACTTGCAAAGTTAATTTTCTGAAAAGTAGTATCGTTTGGACATAGAGTCCGAGGCATTGACCTTGACTGAATATAAGCATATAGTGCTGTTGTACAACTGTAACCTCTATGAAAATGAGATATATAAGTTGTCTGGCAGATAGTTTCTCTAGTAATTTTTATATTTTTTGCATCATTCCATTTAGGAATTGGTATAAAACCATAGTATAAAATATACAAAATCCGTAAAAAGACAATTCTGGAATAGACACATAAATTACAGACACTTGAGGAACCAGTTTAAATATATATTAAAATATATTTAATGTGTTATGGAGGTGAAAGCTTCGATATTTATTTACTTCAATTAATAATAATGCCTAAAATATGAATTATAAATTAATATTGCGTATAAACAGTAGTAAGAAATATTCTCAATAGTGAAATTACGCGATAAACAAATGAAACAAATGTTTTTATATTGTTCATACTATAATTAGACGTTAGTGTGCAGGTGCAGATATTTTGGCATTAAAGATGTTAGTGGGTTAATCTATATCATTTTCTAAATACCTCAAAAATTGAGGGAGTTATTAAGAAAAAAATGGAAAACTTGGAAATTTCAACACCCTGTAGATCGGTAAAGAAGTGTTTGCGGACCTATGTTTATTTGAAATTTCTGTTATAAAAAAAACCTCTATTCTCTCCTCCTTTTGTTTGTACATGATATTTAGGAACACCCTGTAAGGGAGCATCCATTATTTTGAGAACCGACAAACAAGGAGTATAAAAATCGATAAAATAAATCTAGATTATTTTGATCTCCTTCTGAATTATTATAATATAAGTTTTGTATAGATAATTACGTTTTTATCATTTCTCAGGTCTACATAATAACGTACTATAGAAGTGTCGGTACTGATTGAGACCCGAAAGAAATGTAAACAACTCAATTCTGACTTGACGTATACCAATAAATCTTCGCTGTCTTTTTGGTGAAAAAGCGGCATGATTAAACAACTGATTCGCAACAACTGAGCTTTATTGCACTTTTGTCCGTTTGGATGTAAAGAAGTTTACTACACTGATCACCAATATTAAACTAACTTTTCAATACACTCACACTGCAATCTGGAATTTTGGATCTTTTTTTAAACATATTTAAACTGACCAACTTAAAATGTTGCCAACTGATTATAGCGACTGGTTTTATATCCTTTTCTCTTTGAAACAATAATCTGCTGAGATTAAAAATTGATGTCATTTTAGAGGGACGAGGCCACAGGAAATGAAGCTTCATCCTAAAAGGGTTTGTGTAGAGAAACTTTTCTGACATGAAAGCTGTGGCAAACAGCTCCTTGCTTGACATGACCTCGGATGTCACGAGTTGGGAGGTGATTTTCCACAGAAAATTTTTAGCTCCCCTCCACTCCACTCCAAGGAAGAGAGGAGGGAACGGGTAAAACCCTTCTCAGGCAAAGGCCGCCTCGTCTGGTACACAGATGACTCTCTTGCAAAAGATTTATTTGCCTATGAGGTGTACAACAAATCTCCCAGGACAGCGCTCTGGGCTAGTCTCGGACAATAGTGTTTTTCAGTCCGAAACTTGTGTCACATCGGCTTGTGCAACGCTGGGCTTTGATAAACAATACTGTAACAAGACTCTTTTTGTCCTATCAGACTCTCACACTAATTTAAAGGCCTTGGACTTCGAAGAAATTACACTAAAACTGGTATGGGACTAGATTCACGCAACTCTGTACATCTTGGATGGGTACCAGGCGACACAGGTATTGGTGGCAATGAGTTTGTAGATGAGCTTGCAAGGAAAGGCGCAAGCATGCCATTCTTGAGTCCAGAACAAAGTTGTGGCATAAGCAAAGCTACCGCCCATAATGTTATTAGGTATGGTTCAACGAGGATGAACATCGCTAGCGATGGCGAGTCTATTCAGGACAAGCACTGCTTACAGGCCCAAATAAACCGTGCACTAGGTGGCTAGTGAAGCTCGAAAGGAATGAGGCAGGTTATTGCTCTTAATACTGGACAATACCTCTACACTCTTGGAGTCACCAACAGAACAGCGACACTCGAAGCGAAGAGAAGTGCTCTGTTTGGTGTGACGCAGCCAGATAAGAAAGCTGGCTATATTATTCTGGAAGAGCTCTTGGGTTTGGTCAATGACAAAGGAATTGAGTGAGCCCACTAATAGATACTTGGCACACGATAAGTTTCGATTGACGTGTGAGGACCATAATCCACCCCAAACATCTACATTTAATCTAAACTAACACAATTCTTAAGACTGTATTAAAGACTACCCTATTTTTGAGATCAGATTTGATTTCATTTCTTGAACCAAAACTGAAATGAAAAATGATCTCAAAAATTGTGATCGAGCATTTCATCTGTTTGATACTACACCAATTTTGGTTCAAGAATTGAGTTGATTCTGCGCATTACATTCTGTTGAATAGATCTTATCTGTCAACTGTCCAAACATAGATGTCATCTACAGTCAAAGTTTTCAGATCTGACATGACGTGTTCTGCAAGTACATGTTTTGTGATTGTGTGAAGATGTCAATGTCAAAATAAAATCATAACCTAGTTTTTTTGGGCTGTTTTTGTAGTTTATCGACTACTGTTTATTGAAATTCTCATTCATTACTTGACTCTTTCGGCAATGGAAAAAGATATTGCCAGAACATGGATTTATCCATCTACGTTGCAAAAAACTCGTAGGGAAGCGAATTAAGAGGCTAGAGAGATGAAGGCAGAGGTTTGCTACATATGTTGAGAGAACAGTTATTAGTAGAAAATCTAGATCATTAGAAGGACTTTTTACGAATGTATAATAAAACCTTCAATAAGCTACTTAGCATGATTTGACAAGCTAGATAACCATCTACGAGAATGCATAACAGGAGAAAATGGGTAATATTAACAGTAAACCTTATGAATAGAAAGTAATAAACATTTCCATTTTCTGGCTAGCAATAATTCTTTGATGTTTGGCCAGTGAAATTATCCAGCGACTTATTGTTTGCTGCTCGAAGCCATGAGAGTACAATCCAAGTCTGATAGTTCCAGAACTGTGAACCAATTGTAATCAAATATTTGTTGTCTCCAACTAGAACGGCAGTTGAGAATACAGTTGGAGCCTTAGTCAATCTTGGCAAAATAAGGCTTTCTTTCTTGTATCTTGTAATATTATATGAAATTCAAAATACACATTCTGTTTGGTGTTTTAATTTTTTATTTATTCCAATTGAGATGCAATAAACTGAGCTACATGGTCATCCGCAGTTGCAAGATGGTTGTCCCTTTGTGGAGTGTAGAGTGAGGCGCGAAGTTTTCAATGTTTGTAACATTCTTCAGCACCTTTATTTCTGCTGGTGCTTGTTGTTTTTTATACACTTGGGTAAGTTACTCATGCAGTCTGTTCCCCCCTCTTTTTTGAGCACCATTTGTATTTGGTATCTGTGAGCGAAGCGAGTCAACTTGAGCCCTATCTGATTGTTCACTTGTGGTGTGATAGAATCAGCATCACTAACCTCATATTCCTTGTGACTTCCCTGAAAACAAAATACTGCATTGAAAGATTAGCCTTCCTAATATATGCACATACAACTTTTACAGGTAGTTTTGAGTTATAGGGAAGTTAAGGCAGCAAAATTTAACAATATATTATTCAAGTAGTCAAAGCCAACTGTTTATATTTCGTTAATTTTTTTTGTGGGTATCTGAAGATAACATTTATTTTTAGTTTCTTTAGGTTAGTAAACATTATTGTGTAAACATCTTATTACTATTGTTATGAAGTGTATGTTATGCAAGTCGGAATCGATATGTAAAGGATAACGCCAAAAAAGGAATATTATGGATTTATGCCTAATGTGCGAGTTAAAACAAAAACCAGAAGATGTCTTTTTTTGTTTTGTTTATTTCCTTTAAAAATGCTTATGGATGAATTATGGACAAAATAATAATTCGGGAAACGGTTCGAAAGCCAACTGTTTATATTTCGTTAATTTTTTTGTGTGTATCTGAAGATAACATTTATTTTTAGTTTTTTTAGGTTAGTAAACATTATTGGGTAAAAATCTTATGTAAGTTATGTACCAGTAGATACAGTGGAGATTTCAAATGTGAAGGAACATAATGAGTATTGGAGTGGTAAAGAGTAAACACATTTTTTAAGTTATATCATCAAAATATATGTAGTTTGAGGAAGAACATTGATGAGGTTAAAATACTATTTCAACAAATTAATTTTGAGTATGACTGCATAATTTTCACAGAGACATTTATGTTACCAGACACTCATATTTTTCAATTATCAGGATACAATATGATTTATAATAATGGTGAATACAACAAAAATGATGGTGTGGTAGTATATTTGAGAGAAGGCTTTGAATATGAATATAAAACTATATATATCGGGTACTGCAAAGCAATTCAAATTCAAATAACATTAAATAATTAAAAAAAAATAGTTACTTCATTATACAGGCCACCATCAGCCAGTGTGGATATCTTCATAGAAAGTCTTGAGCAGTATTTACAGCAAACAAAAAACCTGAGTATCTTCTCTCATATTTTGGTAGGGGACATGAACTTGAGAAAGAATGAACTTAACGATTTACTTATGATTATTTAAATACGTTAAGTGAGCAAAACTTTGTATTTATCATAAACAAAAATACTAGAGTATTCAATGACACACGTATAGACCACATTTTTCTAAAATCTAGTGTCCCAAACTTTGAGCAGAGATGTTGTTCAATAGTTTTAGAAAATCATATTACTGACCATAAAGCTACAATCATGGGTTTACCAGTAGAAGCAATGATTGGGCCACTTATTTTAGCGAAAATGATGTTAACGTTTTAGTTAGCTTACTTGTAGACATAATTCAAACAGCAACTGAAAAAATACAACAGTAAGAAAGCTTTTCAGCTGAGATTAAACGGAAGCCCTGGATCACATCTGGTATTGTAAACTCAGTGAATGAAAAGAATCAATTACACTCTGAGTACATGCAACAGCCAGAAAATGAGCAAAAAAGAAAAGTATTTGGAGTATAAAAAAAGACTAGTTAAACTAATACGAAATGCTACATTCAACTTCTATAAAAAGCAAATACATACAAATACAAATACCCCAAAAAAATTGTGGAATGTAGTTAATAAAATTTGTATGACCGAACATAAGCAATTACCCAAAGAGGTGGTTGCTCCTGATAACATCGTATGCAATTCGCCTTTGAGCATCGCAAATGCGTTTAATAACTTTTTTGTAAGTATCGGTGAATCATATGCCAGCAAGATCGTAAAACCTAGCAACCATAGGCCACAGAGAAACATAAACAGAAGTATATTTTTTTTGAAGCCAGTCGAGGTGAAAGAAATCACTTCAATCGTTAATACACTAAAGAATAAAAAATCGCCGGGTCTTGATAATTTAAAATCTGAAATATTTAAGAATGTTGCTGAAATGATTTCTTGGCCACTATGTCGCTTAATAAATAAAATATATATGTCAAATGAAGTCCCTGAACAGTTCAAAATAGCAGTAGTAACGCCAATTCATAAAAAAATTCACAATCTACATCAACAACATCCTGAGTTCCTCCTCTTGTGGTCAAGTGTTCAGCTTTGCAGATGATACAGCAGTGCTGTATGATGATAATACTTGGGAAAAATTGAAATCAAAGGCAGAACAAGACCTAGGAATTATTTTTGATTATTTTGCTCATAATCTGTTGACGGTAAACTATGAGAAAACATACTTTATGCCTTTTGCAAGTACTACTCGTTCTCTTCCACAATTTGAACATCTTTCAATAAATAGTAAGTCAACAAACATACTTTTGGAATCTGTGGACAATTACAAATACCTTGGTGTTATTATTGGCCGTCATTTAAAATGGGATGCTCATATATCTAATATTACTAATACATTGAGACAACTTTTATATCGTTTTAAATATTTGAGAAATCTCATCGATTATCCAAATTTGAAAATTTTGTATTACTCTTTAGTTGAGTCACGACTACGTTATGCTATATTGAGCTGGGGAAGCGCCGCATCTTGCCATATGAAGCCTCTGGATGTTCTGCAGAAAAGAATCCTAAAAGTGATGTCCAATAAACCAATCACATATCCTCAAATGAATTGTTTTTAGAAACTGGTTTGCTTGACATAAGGCAATTATACACCCATCAGGTGATTTTATTCATATATAAAAACAAACATAATTTTGATAAGGTTTGCCATGCGTATAGTACGAGACAAAAGGAAAATAAGACCTGCAGATACAGACTTTGCAAAAAAGTGTAAGCTTACGATGCCATACCCACTTGTCACGAAAGATTTACAATCGACTGCCTCACATGTATCGTGTTTATTTAAATCAAATAAATTCGCTAAGTATGATAAAAGATATTTTCAAAAGATATATTTTCCGAATTAGTAGAGAAGAGTCGCGAAGGCTCATAGAAGTAAGTAATTAATTATTGAATCATAAAAATGTGTATCCTCTTTGCCCTCCATACTAATGTTCTATATTTCATTTTTAATACATTTTCGAGAATTTCAGTACGTCCTATTAGAAGCAAACCTTATTCATCTTTTTTTGTAAATTATAAGTAGTTGCCCGTGCACAACCTTGTATGGTTTTAACGGGCTGAAATTAATATTTTGTAACGGATTAGGATTTTGTCATATTATTCATAGTTTGTTTGCATTTATATGGTATAAAACTGACAATATTAATTTTGTATTGGGTAAAAGCGAATAGGGGGGTGGGTTGGCCCAGTGGTTAGGGTCGAGGACTCGTGACCGGAAGGTCCCGGGTTCGATTCTCGTTAGAGGCGGAAATTTATTTCTGGATTTTCAACCAAAAATAAATATCCATAAAAAAAAAGCTCAGCGAGAATCACCACCTGAGCATTCACTGTTGGCTTCTAATTAACAGTGCTGTTCCTAAGTGGCGCCGGGAAACAGTAACAAAGCCTACACAGAACACGAGGCTAATGACCAAAGTAGTCGATGCCGATGACACAGAAGTAAAAAAAAAAAAAAAGCGAATAAACTTATTATTATTAGTACATGTTAGGTTATTCCTTTGGCTCAAAATGCAATTATATAGTTTTTAGTAGAAATTTGGCACTGTTATATCAGTACTACACCACTTCATTTAAGATAAGCTCTTACCTCGTATTCTCCCATTCCAGTGCGAAGTGACTGAAACTTTCCTCTGTTCTTGTTCATATGTTGACCTTAAGCCCATAAACTTCTTCTGTACCTCTTGTTCAGTTACAGTAGATACACATACACTACCATGGCAGTGATAGCAGCACACCATTTGTTTTTACTGTGGTAGTACACATATTTGACCACATACAAGCGGGGATATTGTTCATACATCTCTATCAGCAGAGATATCTGCTCAGTAGACCAGCACATCCTTAAAGCAAAAGAAATATATGTTAATCTTAATATTGAATGCCTTCCTGTTATCCTCAATGCAGTCAAGTGTGGCTACTTAACCGAGGACCTTTGCAATATGAAAAAACAACAAAAATAATAATAAACATATGATGACATCCCAAAAAGTGACAATGTTGCCATACACTGAGGCAAAATATTAGATACACTTAATACTCGTACATTGTACGTAACTAATAGTTAATACATCCAAAATATTTTGTTGGTCTTAATACAACATTAAAAATTAAATCAATCGAATTAGCTGAGCAAAATCAAATTTGTTATAGTGAAATTTGGATCACACCTTACTTTTAATATAATCAAGGTTGTTATTGCATATGAAATTGATATGAAACATAATTGCAAAGATACTAACTTCTTACCTGTTACATTGAGTTCTAAACGCACAGGAAATGAAAAATTGCCAATAACTGCTTCCTCACAATTCGCACCAAGAAGTATGCTGCTGTTTTTAGCAGCGACTTTCTTTGGTTGCCGTTACCTTCGGGTACCAGATGACGCACCGGCCGAATTCTTTCTGTCTGCTCTCACATGTTTCACATGTTTAGTAAACATGGAAAAACTGATGCTCTCTATTTCCGTCAATCGACCTATGGCGCACTGATGATCGCTAATAAGCGTGAAACAGCTGTCTGCATACTGGTGGATTGACGGAGATAAAGAGCAACCCTCGTATATCGGCTTTAATGTGCAGCGGCATATAGAACCCGCGCTTCTCTGGTGGCTCAAAGAGGACGCGCCGTGGCGTTCCACCAAGAAGTATGCTGCTGTTTTTAGCAGCGACTTTCTTTGGTTGCCGTTACCTTCGGGTACCAGATGGCGCACCTGCAGAATTCTTTGTCTGCTCTCACATGTTTAGTAAACATGGAAAAACTGATGCTCTCTATTTCCGTCAATCGACCTATGGCGCACTGATGATCGCTAATAAGCGTGAAACAGTTGTCTGCGGGTGGATTGACGGAGATAAAGAGCAACCCTTGTAATTCGCAGGAATGTTGGTAAACCGCCACAAAGGTAATAAAAGCACCCATCTTGGGGCTGAGGGCTTTCATACTCCATAACCAGTTCAAAATCCTTCAAATCTCAGTGTTCGCGAGGCATTCCGATACGGTGGAGATTTCCTAGCTAGGGCCGTAGGATTAGCATTTTCCTTTTTTTTTTGTTGTACTTTCATCCCAATGTGAATTTTTCAATTTATATTAGTAGGTGCCAGAAAACTTTCGACCGAATTTAAAAAGTAGGGTTAATTATCCCTATTTTTGTTTACCTTTTCCCGATGCAATGACATTTATGTTTCAAATGCGCATGTCGGAAATGATTTATTAGGCTATATTTTTATTTTATTAAGATTTTGGATTTGTGCCTTAATATTATTGTTATATGGATTTTTAAATCATTAATAGTAAATTTACACCTACTTCCCCTGGCCCAAAAATGATTTGGAAATAGAACATGTTCTAAATTCCATTTCAATTTTGATTCAATCTGCGGATTTGAAATTTGAACAATTCAAGAAATGAAATCAAATCTGATTTCAAAAATATGGTAGTCTAATACAGTCTTTAGATCATTTTGTCTCTTCTGCAGCTCTCGTCGACGAGGCAGTCGCTCCAGGTCTCCGCGATCGGGAGGGGATGGCTACCGAAGGTCGGCGAGCAGAGACCGGAGACGCATGAGGAGCAGAAGTCCCAGGGACCGCAGACGCCCTAGGAGCAGGTCGCTGTCACCGCGTAGAAACCGCCCGAGTTGTTCACTTCTCCACGATCCGACGGTGCCAATGACTTCGGCTATGGCTAGCTATTACGAAGTAGGTCCTAGACATTGGCTACAACTAGGCAGAGCTGAAACTTTAGCGATCATTTCAATCTTTTTTTGATTTAAATATTTTTTTAATTTAAATAGTTTGATTTAGCTTTTCCCAGCATAGTGATTTATGATTTGTGACTTAAATACTTTTCGACAAAGCCATTTGACAAAAAGATTTAAAATAATTTGGTATTCAGCATAAATGATTTTAAATCGTTTTGTGGTTTAAAATCAAGAATATAATTTAAAACCGTTTTCAAATGATTAAAATCACGATGATTTTGGATTTAAAAGGATTTAAGATTTAAATATTTTTTCAAAATTATAATGATTCGTGATTTAAATCATTTGAACTTGTTAGAACTTAGGATACGAGTATAGTAGAGCGGCGACGTAAGTGGCAAGAGTGACAAGCGGCGAGCTACTAGGCCAATTTATTTATCGTACATTCAGTGAATGCACACATATTATGTAATAGCGCGTGAAGCGGCGATCTACCGCTCGCAGCAATTTGGAGCAGCTACTATTCGGGATTTATTTATCGCGAGTTAAAAGTGTTTATTAGAGATGTACAGGAGTGCAGGTCCAAACCGATCCATTCCACAAACCATAAAATATATCCAAGTCCTTGAATCGCGTGATCAAGGGTCCACGCCGTTTGTTTCGTGCTAAATAGATTCAAAGGATCAACGTGTGGATTACATCCATCATTTCGAAAACAGATACTGCTCCAAGGACATGTATCCATCTGGAACTGCACATTTCTATATGTTGTGACGTGAACGAATGAGGATTGAGGTCGACAACTCCTTTTCCGAAATTTATTTGACGTTATTGCTTACTTATCGCCAGTACAATGCAGTGTTGAATTCATTCTCCACTATACAGGATGGCCCAATAGTGAGCGGACGGAAGAAGTGGGCTTACCAAAACGAATTTCAAAAATCTGTCACCTGATCATGGTAGTGTGCCTTGAGACCTTAAAATATTTTCACTTAAATTTTGTCTAATCAGGGTGCTTCATATCAACCTTAAATTTTTTTAAATAGAACCCCTATATATTATTGCATATCTGGATTTCTTGGTGAATTTTAGTGTGACTTTATGTATCATATACAGTGCCTTTCTTTAATGTCCCCCCCCCTTTTATTTTTTGAACGGGTCAACTCAAGAAATTGAAACTTGGAACAATGAAATTGATTAATGAATACTATATTTTGAAGTGAAATTGACAGATGAAACTTGCAAGATGGCGGCTCGGCGCCATCTTGAAAAAGAAAATTAAATAGAAAGTGGGGTCTTGTGACACATGTTTTTGAAGCCCCTAACGAACCCTTCACAACCCTAGAATATGAAGTTAATATCTTAATCTCCTTCAAAATGGCGAAACATTAAATAATTACCTGAGACAAGCACGTTAATATCGATACTTACCTTTTATCTTTTCAACGGGTCAACAAAAAAATCTGAAACTTGGGATAATGAAATTGATGCATGAATACGATATTTTTGAGTAAGATTGACAGATAAAACTTGCAAAATGGCTGCTCGACGCCATCTTGAAAAAAAAATTAAATAGAAAGTGGGGTCTTGTGACACATCTTTTTGAAGCCCCTAACGAACCCTTCACAGCCCTAGAATATGAAGTTAATATCTTAATCTCCTTCAAAATGGCGGAACATTAAATAATTACCTGAGACAGGCACGTTAATATCGATACTTACCTTTTATCTTTTCAAAGGGTCAACAAAAAAATCTGAAACTTGGGATAATGAAATTGATGCATGAATACGATATTTTGGAGTAAGACTGACAGATAAAACTTGCAAAATGGCTGCTCGACGCCATCTTGAAAAAAAAATTAAATATAAAGGGGAGTCTTGTGACACATCTTTTTGAAGCTCCTAACGAATCCTTCACAACACTTGAATATGAAATCAATACCTGAGGTGGTGGTTCGGTGCCATCTTAAAAAAAATTCAATTGAAAAAAGGGTCTTGTCCTATTACGAAATATTTAATGATTGCCTAAATACATTGTTACAAAAACATCATTGTATTATAAACATGTTTCTTATCTAAATTAAAATAAAATTGAATCCTTAACATAATAATTGCCTGAATACATCACATAAAAGAATTAATCCTTAACATAAACTTTACATTCTGTTCTAAATTTCTATTTTATCTTTATAATTGGAGGAAAGAAGATGAGTTCACTTCAGAAGATGTTCGAAATGGTTCCCTTGAACTGCTTGACATAAGAACAGCCTATCCGATATTTCTCGTCTTACATTTTCGAACACAGTGACGTCGATATTTCTACAAATATTTATTATTCTCTGCCTTATATCCAGTATTGAAGCAGTTTCAGTTTCGTACACCTTTTGCTTCAAATAACCCCATAAAAAAAAGTCTAAAAGTGTCAAATCTGGCGAGCGAGCTGGCCATTCTGTAGGACCTCGACGTCCAATCCATCAACCGGGGAAAGTATTATCCAAATAACTTCTTACCTCTCTGGAGTAATGTGGTAGTGCTCCGTCTTGTTGGAATACAATCTCCATATCGAATTCGTTAGGATTTGCTTCGATTATTTCGGTTATGAGAAGTTGAACAGTGGTTTCCAGCATATTCAAATACAGTTCACCTGTTAAGTTTTCTTCTATGAATAAAGGTCCTACAATATGGTTTCCTAATATTCCTGCCCAGACGTTAATTTTTTGGGGATATTGCGTATGAGTTTCTCTAAAAACGTGAGGATTGATGTCACTCCAATAACGGCAATTGTTTCTGTGAACATTGCCGTTGAGGAAAAATGTACATTCGTCACTGAAAGATTGTGGAGATAAGAAGGATGTCTGGCAATGGTTTCCGTCATGATTTCGCAGAATTCTGTTCTTCGATCTGGGTCATCTTCACTTAGCTGGTGTACCATTTTTATTTTGTAGGGATGATACTTGTTTCTCTTCAAAAGTCTCCACACAGTAGAAGGAGATACCTCACACACACATACGCGACGGAGGAAGTAGACTGTTCAGGATTTGCTATCACCTCACCAATTATCTGAACTTTCTTTTCTTCCGGAATGGATGGATGACCTGAGAGCTTCTTATTCTGGACACTACCATAGTAGTTGTAAATTTGGATACAAGTTCCCTTAGATATTTTCTACTTATAGGACGATTCGGGAAACGATCATTGAAAATTCTCTCGGTTTCATGAAAGTTACGCGTCGCACCGTAAATAAAAATCGCTTCAATTTTTTCTTCCAATGGACGAGGGTTGACCATGTTAGAAATAGTTGTCGTGGCCAAGTCTATTCAAAACTTTAATCGACACAGTTTGGCGTTCACTTATCTTAATCGTGATCTTTCAGTACACACTTAACTGCTTACTGTTTCGGAAAATCTGTGCAATCCTCGCGGACGGAAAATAAAATCATTGCTATTGGTAATCCCTGAAAACTCGCATTGGCAGAGCGGCTATAAAATTCGCTAGTGTGCCTCAAGAAGGAACCAATTAGGATACGGGTACAGCGGTCAAAGGCCAATAGAAAAAAGGACGGAAATCCCTGTAAATTTCCTGAAACGCTTACACTCGGAGTGGATTGAATGTATGGTCTCTAATCTAATCTCTAAAAAGGACCGAAATCCCTGTGGATTTCCTGGAATGCTTACACTTGAAGTGGATTGAATTTATAATCTCTAATCCCATCAAAGGCCGAGCCACTGTGTTGCTTAGACTTTTGAATAAACTTTTCATGTTTTTAGGAATAAAATCTAAAACTTGATGACAATATTTAAGCTGAATAATGACGTCAGTTGTGATACTGACATTTTTGTCGCCTTATCGGCGGATTCCTAATTGACAAGCAAGGAGAACAAAATATTTCTAGATGTATCGATGTTAACGTGTTCTTCTCTGGTAATTATTAAATGTTCCGCCATTTTGTAGGACATGAAGATATTGACTTCACATTAAAGGGTTGTGAAGGATTCGTCAGGAGCTTTACAAAGATGTATCACAAGATCTCCCTCTCAATTTGATTCTATTTTTCAAGATGGCGCCGGGCAGCCATCTTTCAAGTTGCATCTGTCAATTTTACTCCAGGGTATAGTATTCATGAATCAATTTCATTATCCCAAGTTTCAATGTTTTGAGTTGACCCGTTCAAAAAATAAAAGGTAAGTATCGATATTAACGTGCTTGTCTCAAGTAATTACTTAATATTCCGCCATTTTGAAGGAGATGAAGATATTGACTTCATATTCTAGGGTTGTGAAGTGTTCATTAGGAGCTTCAAAAGGATGTGTTACAAGACCCCCCTTTTTATTTATTTTTTTTCCAAGATGGCGCCGGGTCGCCATCTTGCAAGCTTCAACTGTCAATTTCACTAAAAACTGTAGTACTCATGAATCAATTTCATTATCCCAAGTTTCAATGTTTTGAGTTGACCCGTTCAAAAAATAAAAGGTAAGTATCGATATTACCGTTCTTGTCTCAAGTAATTATTTAATGTTCCGCCATTTTGAAGGAGATGAAGATATTGACTTCATATTCTAGGGTTATAAAGGGTTCGTTAGGGGCTTCAAAAAGATGTGTCACGAGACCCCACTTTCTATTTAATTTTTTTTTTCAAGATGGCGCCGACCCGCCATCTTGCAAGTTTCATCTGTCAATTTCACTTCAAAATATAGTATTCATGAATCAATTTCATTGTTCCAAGTTTCAATTTCTTGAGTTGACCCGTTCAAAAAATAAAAGGGGGGGGGGGGACATTAAAGAAAGGCACTGTATAGAACCGTTTAGGCGCAAATCGCTATTTTTGGTATGAGTAGGTATCAGAAAAAAATGGAATTTCTCAGCGATTATAAAACTTAGAAGGCCGTGACTTTGGTGGTGCGACTAAGCATGAAATGAGGGTTACTCAAGGGACCCTCAAGTGTGGTCTTCCTTGTATATCTGTTTCCTAGACAACATCTACCGGACGACCGGGTTCATTCAGCGACGCTGTCATATTTCAAATATAAGTCAATGTGTTATGTCTATGCCATCGCATTATGATGTTTTCTGTAATTTTTTATTGTTTTTTGCCAGCTTTTCGTGTTTTGTACCAGATTTTTCCGGATGTGACAGAAACTGACAACACCGTACTCCAAAGTTAACCAACAAAATCGCCTTGACTGCAATGAAATGGCATGTTGACATTTCGTTACTTGAGTATTACTCAAGGGAGCCTTACGTTAAGGATCCTCAAGTAAGATTTCGAAACACAAAATCTTACGTAAGAAACCCTCAAGTATTAAGGGTCTAATCAGAAAGCGGCAACAAGAATGCTTAATTTTCACAGCCTACTAGCTACTCGCAAATTTCCAAAATCAGTAAAGCATTTTAAATGGAAGAACACTACGATTGTTGCGATTGTTTCTGGCAGTACAATATCTATATCTTAGAATACATTTTCACATTTAATGCCATAAAAAAAGTAGTATAGTGAGCAAGAGACCACTGTTCAAGATGTCAAGATTGTAAATTTTGTTTTTTGTAAATTCAAACTGACAGGTATAAATTACACCTGACAGTTGGAAATTACAAGTGACGAGTTGGAAAATTAACGTGGCCGTTTTGAATTATCACTTGACGCTTTAGAAACTACAGCTGTAAAAGGTGTAGTGAAATTTAGAACCCACCCAATGTTGGCTGTCCGTGATATACCAGATTCTTTTAGCATGCATGTGTACCAACTCAGAGAGAATGGAATCAAAACAGAGAAATATTATGATATTATTTTATTACTTGATTCTTAACATTTGTTTTGTATTTATTAATCATGAGTGCTTTGTATTTCATATACTTTACTGGTAAAGAATTTATATATTTATATGTTGAACAGTGGTCAACTGGCTCTTATTGTTCATATTTGTGTAATAAAGTAATGCTTATAAATATTCACAGTCTAAATAATAATAATAATACCTGGTGTGCTAGGACTCTGTTCAACGTCATGGATAGAAATAAGGTTAGGATATAGAAAGTGTAAAATATGAGCATATAAATAGATTTTTTTATTATTGTTTATTGTACATTGTTCATTACAATACATTCACAATTTAGAATAATATTCCATACAAAACAATGTGATGTAATAATATGTGTAAGTCAATATTATACAGGGTGAGTTTTTAGTACCGGCTCGGTCGATAACTCCACTACTGTAGAAGATAGTGAAAAAAGTTGAATAAAGTTAAATGCCGAATTTTTCTTCATTGTTTTGTATAAATGTTTTAATTTCTTTTTTAAATAAGCGAAATTTTGTTATCAGTTTTAATTTTTTTGGAAGTTTATTGAATAATTCGGGTCCGTAATATGTAAGGAGTGTTGTGTAACAGTTTTATGAGTAAATTCTGTTTTAAAATCAAGGTTAATTTTCGACCGGGTATCTCTCATATAACTGATGGTAAATTTATTTTGATCGTGAACCATTCCATTTAAACAGCTGTAAACATATAGCAAATGTACATTTAGTAATTTAGATTCATTGAATAGTTCTTCAGTTGGGTAAAGTTTGTTTTTTTTCAAGATTATCTTCAGTATTATATTTTGAGCAACCTGTAGCGATGAAATTGTTGATTTGATGGCTGCACCCCAAACAGGAATGCAGTATCTGATAATAGATTCAAGAAGGGCTGTATACTGAATCATTAAATTTTTTCTTGATAGGATATCACGTAAGTCATAAAACTTATGTCAAACGTTTGGAGACATAGATAATAAATGATCTCCCCATTTTAAATGTTGATCAATCATGATTCCTAAATATCTAAGTAATTTAGTTTTTTCATTATGCTACAATCACACTGTTTGGTATCGTCACAAGATGGTTCATGTAATTTGATATCAATATCTTTTGGTTGACCTGTAATTGAAGGTGAAAATGTTATAAATTTAGTTTTATTGATATTCAGGGAAAGTTTATTACTATTCAGTCAAGTATAATTTTTTTTCATATCAGATTCACAATTCTTCCACAATTCCCAAGAAGGACCTCTAAAAATAATAGCAGTATCATCTGCATAGCATACTATATGACCTAAAAAATTGTTTATTTTAGTGATACCATTGATATATATTAAGAAACGTATAGGTCTTAGAGCTATACCAATATAAACAATAAACGACATATAAAGGGGGGATTGGAAGAAATCGTATAGCGCGTAAGCAGTCTCGATCCCATTTGGGTTCTTCCTAAATGCTAGAACCCCCCCGCAGACTTTGCCACGGTTTCCACAACCATAAAATAAATATCATATATAAATGAAGAGAATCAGTAAGGGTTGAAATAGATACACCTAAACACCACCGAAGGTGTCTCTGCTCACCACCAGGCTGCAATATCCCATGACCTAATACCTAGAGTAGACGAAAATCAAAGACCCCGCGCCTGGTAATATCGTCTTAACCGCCAGAGTTATCGCATATCTTATAAAACATACATTAGATATTGTCAGCTTAATTGTTTGGTGACCTACTGAATACTATTCAGGAAACAGATGGTTGGGTTTAGGCCAAGAAAAAGAGGGAGTCTCTTTTTACTGTTTCGCCGACGTTTCGGCCTTTATTAGGTCATCTTCGAGACAATCAGTGATGGACTCCTTGAGTCAAATATGATAAAAATTATGTAAGCGCGAAACAACACGTAATAAATAAATAAATAAGACAATAAAACGGAGATTGTGAATAGACATATAATATACAACGACACGTAATAAATAGATAACACAATAAAACGGAGATTGTATATCCCACATAACAAAAGTATATACAATGTACATACAATGGATATCAAATCAATGGATATGTATATCCACAAATGGAGCAAGAATGTCCAATGGATGTCAAATAGACATCAAAAAAATATACATTGCATGTACGTTTGTCGCGAACTCTCACATCCATGGCATATCCATAGAATGTACATATGGACGTCAAATGTACATGCATATTATATACATGGTACATACAATGGATATATACACATCCATGGTATATCCATTAAATGTACATTCATGTACTTTTAATGCGCATGCATAGTGTATGAAAGTTCAATGTAGAGGCAGTAAGATAAACAAACTTTATACTTTCATTATGTATTGTTTCTAATTCAATTTCTAATTACAATAATAATACTTGGCAAAATCGATTACTGTGATTGTCATCTCTTTTCTGTTGAATGGCATGTCTAAAATCACAAAGAAATCAAGGTTATAAAATTTTGTAGGTGGTTTGTTCCGCTTATGACTTACCGTCAAACGCTGGATGTGAGTGTTATCAGTAGTAAGAAGATAAGTACATTGCACGATATTTCACTCGATCAGGTAATCAGGCACAACCAGCACCAGCACACACGCGAAGGACGCGAACGAGTCGTACGACGGAATGTCTACAAATCAGCAATAGCGGCACTAGTTGTACTTCGCGCAGGCGTAAACTACTAGACGTATATATGATACATAGACCAACATCTTACGTATATTCACATATGGATATACCTACGTGAACATACATAGTATATTACACTAGTGTATATCATTTTTCATATGTACATTTAACGTCCTATGAATATTCGAAATATACATGTTCAAACTGGAATATCTAATGTACATTCTATGGATATACATATCCATATAGTGTTATGTGGGATGTCTATTCACAATCTCCGTTTTATTGCCTTATTTATTTATTACGTGTTGTTTTGCCCTTACATATTTTTTTTTATACTACATGTGCCTTTTTACCATATTTGACTCAAGGAGTCCATCACTGGTTGTCCTGAAGATGGCCTAATAGAGGCTGAAACGTCGGCGAGTAAAAAGAAACTTCCTCTTTTTTTTTACCTAAACCCAACCATCTGTTTCCTGAATATTAAATATTGTAGCCAGACCATATTAGTTAATAATACAAAGTCAAAAGACAACATACCTGTAATGATCCGTGAAAACATTCAAAATCCCCTTTGTTGAACTTTCCGGTCCCTAGCTTCTTACTTTTTCAAGAACAACCCCCCATCGTAATAATAACATTGATTAACTTACGTATAAATGTGTTAATCAATGATAATAATTAAAAAACCCATAACAATGAGTTGCCCAAGTAGCAAGGGCCCATCACAGAATAACACCTTTAGCTTAGCATTCATGGAATGAACGGAATGAACTATGTGCCAAAAATGAAATATTAAGAAATTACATTAATCTATGAAAAGTCACTTATGATCTTACAATAACATTAGCAAAATAGTAGAAGAATATATGATGTAGTATTAGGCAAATACATTACTTATCTGGACTTCATCGAATGATTACACTCTTCCACTGTTACTGTTCTAACATTTTGTAATTTGTTTATCGTTTTTCTTCTATCATATGTCAATGACAATCTCACCAACGCGTGACAGCCGGGAGCGCGTTCCGAATAACGAGTCATTTCGTAAGCCCAAACTAACGATACCTATGATTCAAATTCTTCAATAGGCACTTCTACTTATTAACAAAATAGCAGAAAACGAAAAATGAATTGTATTATGTTTAAATTATAAAACATAATTTACTTGGCAGGAAAATAAATGAAATAAACACAATTACAAACATGGAGCAATAAAAAAATCTTGTTTATTTTTCATGGCCTGGTTGGTTGCTTTCACGTAGGAAAATTCAAAAACACCGATTTGACTGAAAATTTGAAATAAAATGAAAACTAAAAAAGATTGATATTGTTGGAATGGATATCAGATTTTACATTTGGTGGTATAAAAAAAATTAGGCATCCCATTTGAAATAATCAAGTTACCTGTGATTGAAATTTCTATAATTAATCTACTGATTTTTCCAAGTAAAAAAAGAATTCATATTTGGCCGTCTGACCTAAGGTGCATTTCATGCCTAATCGCACCACAAAGTCACGGCCTTCTAAGTTTTGGTAATTGGTTCGGTTGAAGTTCCTTATATGATACATAAAGTCACACTAGAATTTACCAAGGAATCCAAATAGGCAATAATATTAAAAATTGCAAGTTTGATATGAATCACCCTGTATAAACGTCAACATTTAAGTGAAAATATTTTAAGGTTATAGGCCTCAAGGCGCCTTACCGTGATAAGTTGACATTTTTTTGAAATTCGTTTTAGTAAGACCACGATCCTCCGTCCAGTCACTATTGGCCTACCTAATCGCTCGCGCAATGCCGCTACCCTCGCTGCTCTACTGTGTGTACTCTTAGATAATGGAAAACAAAAAAAACACAGTTTGCTAAGACTTTTATTAAACAAAAATTACCTTATATGATGAATGACTGGTTCGGTTCCTCCTGATGGCGCAATGCCGCGCGCCCTCCTGAGCAAAAGAGAAAGATCCTTAGTAGATACATAGGTAATAGGTATGTATGCATGCAGTGCTAGTATCTACCTATTACTAGCTACCATCGGCTGCCTCATTCGTAAGTAGCACACAATGCTCAGACTATGAAAACTGGCACTTGCAGCACACTTAAGTTCGAAACTAACTAGTGGCTCGTCACGTGATTGACTAAAGACGCCAAGAAACGACGGCACGGATAGTGGCCAGAGAGCGCTCCTATTGGTCAATCGCATGTTATTTGCTCTCCTATTGGTCTATGACACGACTTTGAAAATGACCAATTAAAACCAAAAGGTTACCGGAGACGTCGGAACCAATACGAACAGAGGCCGCTCCTTAAGACGCGCCTCAGTCATCTTCTCTTGTTCGAGTTAATACGCGTGTTTACATCGGTGATTCTAGCCAATCTTACCTATCAACCTGTTATTTAAAATGGATAATCGGGTGAACGCGTTGCCTAAGATGAACTTTGGTCGACTTTCCTTAGAGCACAAAATAAAAATTAAGGAAATTATAAATAACATTACAAAGTTGAAAATTGGTAAGTAGATACTAATACAATGTTTTGACAAAACGAAACAAACGGCTACGTGGTGCAGTGGTTAGGGCTGACGTGTTTGAATACGGCGGCCGGGGTTTGATTCCCGAGCTAGACGACTTTTTTTCTTGATTAGAGCAGGGTGATCAGTAAAAAAACCTTTAAGAAATAACATTTTGTGATGAGTGATAAGTAAAATACTCTTAAGAAGTGACTTATGGTACTAGCTAGAAAAAAAACTTTTAAGAAATAATTGTTTGTGGGAACTGAAAACTTTTATTATGTGCAGGGTACAGCTGCGGCTTCAACAATGTCTGGTAGGGTTTTCGTGTGGTTATTTACAATTTTGTGCGCCCCCCCCCCCCCCCCCCCCCTTTCAAAAATTCAGGAACCGCCACTGCTGAATGATGATATTAGATCACCAAGTTTTGGATTGTTATGTTTTTTCAGAGTTTTTTATTGCTCTCTGGAAATAAAATTGAGTTTGATGACGAAATATTTATTGATGATGAGCTAGTATATGAGAGGAATGATTATTTTGACACTGTGACAATTTTTTTTTTTGAGATTTCGACTTGCAAAACCCACACTTCTTAGCTTCATTGAGGAAGATATAGAATTCCAAAATCATTTGTTAGTTCGTAACTCGATTGGAGATCCAAGGGAGAAATAAATTGAATATATTTTTGTGAAATTGGCAAGCTTTTAGATTACTCCACATTATGCAGGAACATCTAACCCAGGTCATGTTATGGGGAATGCTTTCAGCTGCATAAGAACTTTTTGATGATAATAAAGAATAAAGTATAGCTGCAGTGCCATTGAAATCGTCAGCATTTTGCTTCCAAGCTTAATATATTCCAATGACCCCTTGTTATTTTTTTGACGGTATTAGCTTGTTTAAGAACATCCTCACAAGTCAAACAAAAAACAGACTTCGTAGAAATTAAGACGGGTTAAAACTGACAATTTTGATATTTAAGGACGTTGATTCGCTACGCTAGAGTGAAATGAGAACCAACTTTCTGTGAAATTTATTTGAGACTTTAGAAAAGTTTCGAAGTACAATAATAATCTTGCAACTATTTATAAATACTTTTATAATAAACTAAATATTTATAAGCTATCTATTTCATAATATCAGTTAATCTAAATTCGCTCTGATTTTAACTCAATTGTAATTACTTAGGACCGTATGACACGATACTAAATTTGATCGCAAATTTGTTACGAAATTTCTTAAAACAAAATGGTATAAAAAAGTGCATAGAATTTGAAACTGTATGATACCATCTCAAATTTAATATTAAATTTGAGCCAGGCTCAAACGTAGTTGAAACTAAATAGGACAGTTGCTATTACTGAGTTGTCACTATTGACAGATATCAGCTGGAATTACACGAACGCACATTATTAGAGGGGTTCCTTTCTCACATTTTCTCAGATATTCTCACCTTAGATAAGTTTGCCTAAGCCTCGTGCGCATTCCATTCGCGAAATGAGAGTTTGAACTGAAGATATTTGTTCCCTATTCGCCTCTCCAGAGCTTGGTTTTGTAGCTGTACTCTGACGAGTTTTTGGATCACTAACCTGCTTACTTTCGTTTTTGTGTACATTTGAATATTGTGTATTTATGTATTTTTTATTTTTTCAACGTAAATTCCGTGTTTTGACTCTAGTTTTACATGAAAATTATAATTTTACTTATAAAGGAATGTAGCGACGACACATGAATGTGCAGCAACGAAAAATCATTAGCAGCTCCATAATAATACAAAATGTAGAGGAGCAGAAATGCCAATGTTCCTAGCAATGTGACTGCAATTTGATTTGCTTAAATTTGGATTCAGAATACAAAATAAATATAAAATGAGTTAACCTTAATTGATACATAGGTATGTATTCATTTAGATTTGAAGTCTTAAGCAGCAATACATATTGTTCATATTACCATACCACTTCTGCTCATTTAGCTTTCCTATTATTGCGGAGATATATTTTGTCTTGAATGTACTAAAAACAGTGACATATATTTGAAACATAAACATAGTATATTTAAAATTTTATTTATATTACATTTTATTTACAGATGTGATATTTAGAGATTAGTGTTTTGTGGTGAGAAGCAAAATGTGAGCCAAGTCGTTCCTTCCATGTAAATATGGTGCGAGTTATTCGTTTCAAGAACTGAAGACGGCGTTGACACCAAAAACTTGGCTTACGATTTGTTGCTTTTGACAGAAGTCAATCTGGCAATCAAATCCATTATTCTTCTGCGCTCTTACGCGTAGTTTTGATATAAAATTTGCTAGTATTTAGAACAATTTCTAAATAATTTGATATAAAATTCCATATCAAATTTCATCTGAAATATTGGCTCTAAAACCCTATGACATGTTAAGAAATTTCATAACAATGTTCGCAAATTTGATATGAAATTTAGTATCGTGTCACATGGCTCTTAATCAATTTATCACACCACTTGTATGAAGTGCGGTTGTTTAGAGCAAATTGTTCTATTTTAGAACGTGTCCTAATTTTCACTCGATGCTCGATCGTGCGTTATTTTTTTGCGCAGGCGTGTAATGATATAATTTCCAAGCAGCTGTTTGTTTGCAATTAGACTGTCATTAAGTTACAAAGGTTATAATGCCCAATCTCAATAAATAATAAAATACTGCAACACCAGGTCACTGACTGCTATCCGTTACACTTAAAATGTTTTTAACAATATACTCATGCAAACAGTACAACAGTGTCATGCGGTTGTGACAATAATATTTGTATCGATTGTAGTCGACCAGTCTGACTATCCAAATAATTTTCACCTCATCCAACTTTTGCTCGCTTGTGCTTGATTGTGCTCGATTGCTCAGTGAAACTGTGGCTTAACTGATTCAAACGGCCGCCAACCCAATTTTAATGCAGTAATGTTAGAAGTTTTGAATTTTTGAGGATAGATTACCTAGATGCAATTGAACTTATCAAAACTGAAACAAAAATTTTACCTACCATAAACGAACGTCTTTAATCAACCCCAACTTTCAAAAAAATCTTGCGAATCCAACATTGTCGATTTCCAGTCCGGATTAGTTAGTCTATTGACAGTGCTTTGCTAGAGGCCAAAGATTGCCAAAATAGATTAGGGAACCAGGATTAGAATCAGCATTTGGGCATTAATCCGCCACTTTTTGTAATGAATATTTAAATTTTCCAGCACATGCCTCCGGAATTGTGGATGAACCCGGCAGCAATGGCGGCGGCAGCAATGCGGTTCCAAGGCGCAAGCGGGTCGGTTCCCAATCGATTCTTCGGTATGGGGGCGCGGCCATTCTTACCGCCAGGCGGCGGACCGTTCCTATACCCGCGCTACCCGCTATCCACCTTCAACACTCCATACCGCCCACCCCAGCCGCGGCCTGTCAGGCCGACAGGAAATGCTACGTTGCCGACAGTAAGTATCTAAGTAAGAGTTATTTACTACGTTTAAATGGGGATTCAATTCGAATTGAATACGATACCATATCCAACGTTTCCTGTGTTTCATCTTTAATCGATCGATTTGAATCTATTTCGTGTAGTGGCCAGCAAGCTGTCAAAACAATCCGAACCTATAAATCTCACATAACCTACAACCTAGCCTAGTTTTTGTTGAGTACCCGGCCAAGAATAACAAAACCGACGTACCCGAACTTTTGAAGCATTGTGTGTTCAGGATTTTGTTTTTTTTTTGTGGTTTCGTGTTTAAAAATGATATTACTGATTTAGAGAGGCTGTATGCGCAGTCGCCAATTCGGTTTTTATACCATTGCCTATTTACATGGATTTCAGTCCGGTACGATCCACATTCGATCCCAGAAAAGAGCGATATCGACGTTGAAACTCAATTCACTTTCGATTCAAATTTTGCAGTATTCACTACCAAAATCGAATTCAGTTCGAACTGAATTCCACATGTTAACGTAGTAATTATTCTTCTATTGCTTTTAAGTGGCCCATCAATAATAAATTTATCCTGCTCTTCTTTAATGTTCCTCCCTTTATCCTTAGAACTGGTCAACTCAAAAAAATGAAACTTGGGATAACGAAATTAATGCATGATACTATATTTTAGAGTAAAATTGACAAATGAAAAATTCAAGATGGCGGCTGGACGCCATCTTGAGACAAAATTATATTGAAAGGGCGGTCCTGCGACACATCGTTTTAAAGCTCTTGACGAATACTTCCCAACCGTTGAATATAAACGCAATCTCCTCACCTACTACAAAATGGCGAAATATTTAATAATTATTTGATACAAACACTAATGTCGATACATCTATAAATATTTGTTTAAAAACTGAAGTTAAACGTAGAAATTTAAAAGAGAATGTAAAGTGTATATTAAAGATTCAATTTTATTTTAATTTAGTCACATTTAGTAGTAGTGGTAGTGGCAATTTTATTTAGGATTTCCTAATACAAATAATGGTGATGGCATTTCATTCCATAATTACAATAATCTAAGTAAAAAACTTGAGTATAATATTATCACTAACTAATGTTTGATCTTAACTACACAAACAAAACTGTACTATACATGGTGTAACTAAATAAGTGTAAAACATTTAAGGGGGTGATTCCTCATCGAAGAAGAAATAGGATCTTTCATATAAAGAAATTTCATTGGAGCATCCGTTGATAAGATACAGCCCCTTAAAGGGGGTACCTAAAATGTACTTAACAATTTTTTTCACAAGCACTGAAAACGTTACACTATTGAAATTAATCTGACATTTTCTACTACCATAAAGACACTTTACCCCATGGTTGCAAGGGGTGGAAAACGCAACCCCTAAAATTTATTTCCAATGCAACTTTTTGTCTTATTGTTTACCATTTCCGATAGCCTGTTTCATTCTAAACAAAAAATGTCTCTTGAATTTTTTGCCCAAAATAAACCAGTTCGCAAAAAAAAAATTATTTTACGAACAACTACAGATATACATCGTCATAAATGCGAACTGGGTTTATTGTTATATTGTGGTTACTACCGGCATTAAATGATTAAAGTGGAATAAACAAAACTAATCGTATGTACGTCTTGCTACACCAGCCAAGATTTACTTTTTTTATTCTGTATCTCGCTTATTTTTCAGTTTTAGAGAAAAAGTATTTGGAAAAGTTGTTTATTTTAATTACTTCTATACACAATTCAAAAAAAGTATTAACATGGGACTCACCCTGTATAAGAAGAATAATCGAATAATATAAGTAGCAACTTTGTTTTGGTTGATCGTTTCGGATTTATTGTTATAGTTTAGAGTGAATTTTGGGGTTTAACAGTGCATAAGTATTTTAAACAATTCCACAAAATTTAAATCCCGCGGATTTCTGTAAAAAATAACATCGTGTTTGAGACCACAGTAAATAATAATAATAATAATAATAATAATAATAGCGTTTATTGCCCAACAGAAGTTTCCATTTACAGGACAAAATTTAAATATGAAAATAAATAGCCAATGCTGAAGAATATGTACAAAAATGTAATTAAATATAAATTCGAATGAGCTACCTAAGTAACCTACCTAAGAAACTGTCTTAAAATACCTTTTAATTCTACCAGAGAGCACGTAAATATATCACAAACATTACATATACTATTAAAGTTCATACACATGACCCTTACAGGTGACTTCAATATTAAATTGGAGTTTGCGCGGCTGCAATAGAATAAATTGTTATGTCTCGAGCTGAGTCTAGGGACTGAATACTGAAGCTGTGACAGCAAATCAGAAGAAATAATAATTCCATGTAAAAGTTTATAGAGGAAAATAACAATTATGTTTTCTTCTTTCTTCGAATGATGTAACGTTAAATCTGCTTAGTAGTGCTTGGTAGTCTGATCCTCTTTCAGGATATATCCTGCCGATCTTGAAAGATAAGTATTTTAGGAATTTCTTCTGAACATGATCAATGACGTTTATAAGGCATTTATAATAAGGATTCCATATGAGCGATGCATACTCCAACTTAGATCTCACATAAGCGAAATATAGAAGCCTTAATGCTGCAGGATCATTAATTAGTTTGCAATTTCGTATCATAAAGCCTAGAGATTTATTCGCGCTACATACAATTTGATTTATGTGACAGTCAAAACTCAACCTACTACCAAATGTTACACCTAAATCACATACAATTTCATATCGCCTGATATCGAATCCAGAAAGAGAGTAGTTATATAAAATCGTTTGTTTCTTACGTGAGTACGTAACTACTTTACATTTACTGCCATTCAAGTGTAATTGATTTCTGCTACACCAACCTTCTAAACTAGATAACTGATTCTGTAAGTACTCGCAGTCATTAATACTATTTATTTCAACAAATATTTTCAAATCATCTGCGTATAATAATCTACCGCAATCAAGGATACTACATATATCATTAACAAATAGCAAAAACAGTAATGGGCCTAGGTTCGATCCCTGTGGGACTCCTGAAGAAGCAGTATAGTGGGGCGATTCGAAACCA
This sequence comes from Callosobruchus maculatus, assembly GCA_951848785.1. Lineage (NCBI taxonomy): Eukaryota > Metazoa > Arthropoda > Insecta > Coleoptera > Chrysomelidae > Callosobruchus > Callosobruchus maculatus. Next base: position 2,026,530 of record CATOUR010000035.1, read on the forward strand.
TTATAAGTGACATATAGCTGACGATTATTCAGATAAGATGCAATTAACTTTAACGAACTGTTAGTAAACCCGAATGCTCTTAACTTGGCAATGAATATTTCATGATCCACCTTATCAAACGCCTTTGAAAAGTCTGTGTATATCACATCGAGTTGGCCTTTGTTATCTAAGATGTCTGATGCAAATTGAGTGAATACGGCTAAGTTGGTGACAGTAGACTTATGACTCATAAAGCCGTGCTGATATTCAGAGATTTGACTACACGTTGACAGGTAAATACGATTGTAAAGTCCTCTTACATTTTGGTAATAAATGGAGATTTCATCATTACGAACACTGCTGGGATGATTCAGTTTAAAGGTACTATTTTGGGAATATCGTTAATATATTTGATTCGAATATTTGTTTCACCCGCATTCTTACGTTCGACCAACTCCTGCTTGATAGTTTTGTAGTACTCAATTTGTCTCATAGTACGATCCTGGGAAACAACCACACTTTGAAAATTTCGGCTATTTTTCAAACTACCAGACTTCTTTAAGATATTGCGCACCATGTCACTGTTCTGAAATATTACTTTGACTGGTCTCATTCGTGTACCAGAGTACGAACCAAGGCGAAACAGTTTCATTTCAGGAAGCGCCATATCGGGAGCAATGTATTGCAATATTTCTTCTACCGCAGTTTTATCTTCTAAATAATAACAACTGGGTCTTGCCTGTATACACGTGCCTGTTAGAGCATGGGCATTGCTTTTTTTAACCTATTCGAATTTGTTGAGCTGAGCTGAACAACACAAAATCCCAGTTAACCCACTTTAACCTCAAACGTTCAACCCGTCAGGTTAATTTAGGTTAAATACTGAAACATAAAAATACAGTAGTTTTTCACCGGAGCGTTGCCTCTGTCTAGGAGTGGGGTCCACTCCAACAATCTCACCCCCATTTCAGTTTTCGGTAAAATTAAGTCAAACCAATATTTCTGAAAAAATTTGACAACGGCACATCGACGGAAATCCCAGGCCACGACCCAACCACCACCCTTTTTTTACCAGACATCAGGCAAAGGACTCGCAGAGTTGCGGTTTGTTTTGGGTGATCGTTTCGGGTGTGTTGTTAGCGTTTGTCTGCATAATAGGAGCTCTTTAAATCTAGCGGATTTCTGTCAAATTCTGTGAACAATAACATCGTGTTTGTAAAAAAGTAAATAATAACACTAGAGGTCATGGGAACGCTCACATGCCTATTAGCGCATGAGGTTTGCTTCTTCTAACCTATTCGAATTCGTTATGGGTGACTTACTGACGCCCTCTTCCAGTGTTGCCACGCTCACTTCACTAAATCACTACTTTGAAACCCCTACAGACTGCAGTGTTCGAATCTTGAAAGTAGTATATATTTTGTTTTCCACATTCTACTCCGAGGTTAAGTGGGAATGTAAAGTTAGCCTCACCATAAAGATAAAATACGGACGTTATTTATGTATTTTTAAACTAATTACTATATTTGATTTCTTTTAGGTTTCCAAGCAAAGTACCGGTGGTGATGACAGTCAAGAGAAATCATAGGAGAATACCCTATTATATTGTCCATTATATTATATCACAGTGTATGTATTAGACCAGTGGCGAATTTAAAAGCGGTACCGTTGACCTACGGACGCGTGTTTTCAAACGAATCCTTCCAGCGACGGCTTGGACTTGACGCTTGAAAGCGAGCTACCTTTGCCGCCCGCGTCGGCCGTTCCTGGGCCGGACTTCGTAATTTCTGGGCTAAGAAAGCTATTAATTACCGTTGACGCTTAGACAAAAACAAAAACTTTAATCACAGCTTTATTGCAATCGTTTTATTGCTTCAAGAACACGTGCAATAATCCACATCAACCTTCTGAATAAATTGTGATCTTAATCTCCTATGGTAGTTACATTAAAGGAATAGAAGTAAAGTTAAGGTTTTCAGGACCACAAAAAATTTGAAATCAATATTTAGCTGACGTTGACATCAAGGGTAAAATCAGTCGTATAATTGAAATTGTTCTATCTAGAAGAGGCGAACGTCGATAAATTAAATTACAGATGTTTTATTAAGAACAATAGATGTTCTACGCAGTTGATAAACATAATCTTAGAAAAAAAAAGAAAATTTTCCCACAGCTGAAGCAAGCAAAACAGCTATATCATGACATTTATTCCGTAAATAAATATAATAAGAATCATCTAATCTTGCAACCATTTGGATACAACTGCACTCTAACTATAGCAACATTAAATAATTGTAATTTACGGTTTCTATAAATGTTCAAATTAATCGATGATATTCCAACACCTTTCAAGTCCCTCCAATTATTAACTTTTTCCTATTTTGCTTTTCTTACTTTTCTGGGTATTATGACACTCCTTTTTCTACAGAAGGGACCAAAATCTATGAAAGATGATTCAGCACATTTAACACTTTGATGCTTGTTATTAAGAGATGTTCTGCTTTGAAAATCCTACACTACAAAAAGGAAGCTACAAATCTGCTTTGATCGGATGCCTGTGCAATTCATGGGTACTAAAAGAGTTTGTTTCGTATCTCTGACTTAAAATTACAAAGGAAATCAAGTTCAAAGTTCGTTTGGTAGCATTTACAATCATAATGAAATACTGTTAATACAAGCTGCTGCAAAAGATTTGGTTGAGATCTATGGTGACGACTATGATAGAGGTTACTCTTTTATTAATATTTGAGAATTGTTGTACCTAAAAATAATATCGGAAAAATACACTACAGTATTTTTGCTCCTATGCGAAAACTTTCCAATAAATAAATGAAATCGGCAAAGGGTATAAAGTAAAAAGAAAAAGTAAATTCTGACATTTTCCTGGTATTTGGAGTTATGTGAGTTTAACATACCTTCCTTCTTCTCAACTTTACAGTGACAGCGATCACTACTTTCAAATTGTATTACAATCTATACCACGAAATAACGGCTAGAACGTCATGCATCAGTGTTTTTCAAAAGCACATGATTGATTTAGCTGTTATTTGGTTGACAAAGGTACCGTGTATCGAAACAATTATCGCAATATAATGAATATAGTGAAGCTTGTGAAAGTATTACTTGTATTATCATCTCGAAAACATTTTCACTAATTTTTCCAAATTATTGATTTTCTATTTATCTTCTGAAGTTTGAAATTTCTATTAATTTCCTTAATATTGTAGTATATCCTTATCCATGCATACAATCGGAAAATATAATTATATGGAATGTTGTCACACGGGGGTCTGTACTCGATATTACGAAACACATCAACGAACCTTTGAACTATATTATCCAGTATAGCAAATATTTCGAAGACTTTTTGAAACAGTACCTCCATATGAGTCACAAAATCAACAAATTCTCTACTCGGCATATACAGTCCACCAAATAAATTAGATTCGGTATGACTGTACGCCTTCAAAAAACAAAACAGTGAAGTATTATCTAATTCTTGATGTGCTACGGAATATTCCTCGCACGTTTCACATAAGTGAATTGAAGTCAACATTTTTAAATTAAGTATCCACAAATGTATCTTGTGAAATTTTGTTGTAAAGGCTCTGATGCTTTGTAGTCTGCAGAAAGTAGAGGTGGATCCATGTCAACCGCATCAGTTCTGTTATTAGGTATACTGGTAATATCCATTAGTACCTCCCCATCATCCTTTTCGCAGTTTGTAGTTCCCGAATGTATCATATCAATACAAACATATTTTCTGAAAGATCTTGTGAACTGGATAGATGACGGATTGATACAGTTACCGCCTTGTTATCGTATTGAGTCAAAGAGATTTTCCAGACAATTCTGATTTACTCTTCTAGTTAACAAAAATGCTATCCCATAATTTTCCAGAACATCCTATAAATGTAATACGCCATTAATTGTAATTTTCCATCCTTTTATGCATTTAACAGATTTTGTAATATTTTCTTCTTTCCAGTTAAGAAATAAAGCAGTCGCTACTTTTGTTCCTCGGTGTCTCTATATGGCTGTTGGTCAATCGTTTTTGACACATCAGATGAAGTATTTAACATGTCAAAAAGATTTTTAATATTATGTATTAATTCTTTAGCAACTCGAGCTCCTGAACGTAGCTTAGCATCAGTAATATACGTCTCCATACCAGCTGGTACAGAATTACTGAATATTCGTGATGCAAATTTGACCTTCATCTTTTCAAAGTTTCCCGGGGGAACGTGAGAATCACATAGTCTTGGGGCAGCTCGGGCGGGACGTTGTTTGTCTAGTTCATAAAAGTGTTTGATAAATTCCCAGGTAATTAGATTGTCCTCTACAAAAATGAGGCGTATCAAAAATAAATGCAATTTTCCCCCACTATGATAAAAGAATGGTGATTCTGGAAACACGTTTAACGTTGAGTATCATTAGATCCTATATCACATGCTACACTGGTTACGGTAAGATTGATCTCACTCAATCTGCTAATTGTATCACATACTATTTCCGCCAGTTTCCTTCCAGGGCAAGTAGAGTTAATAAAATAGCATACAATTGGTTGTTTCCAGTTTTCAAACAATCATATTATCGTTAATATTGTGACTGCTAAAGCCGGTTTAAAGCTTGTGCTTTCGTCACCCATATCCTGGAAGCCGATAATTCCGTCAGTATTAGTTGCTACAAACAAGTTTGCTTTTATACTCATTTCGTCAATACAGAGTGCGCATAATTTGTTGGTATCTTTGAAGTTCTGAGTTTTTTTTGAAGTGTTTTAAATACTAAATCGTTTACTACCTTTCGGTTTCTTTGTACACTGATTCATTTGAACATTTATACAGTCGGCTAAATCTGGTGGACAAAACTTAGTTATCATATTTTTCAAGTCATTGATAGTATTACTAGTGGAATCAACTGAACTGAGCTCTAACTTTTATATTTTTTTCTTCAGCCTATATTTCTCATCTCTCAGTTTTTGATAACACGTCTCAGCTTTACTTTCCTAGGACTGTTGGATGACAAGTTTGAAGTTGTTTGCGTTACTTGATTTCGGTGTGACGGCGTCAAAGTCATTTGCGTTGTTTCTCTGTTATGGTCATCGTTCTCGGGTACTAGTTGCAGCTGAAAAATGAATGGTGATTGTTATGGTTGGTTTGATGAAACTTGTTTTAAATGTCCAATAATATCATTTACACCACTTTGCCTCAACTGTATAAAACTAAAGGGGTTTAAAAACCGTTTATGATATTTGTGTAATCTCTGCCTTATGTCCAGAAAAATACTTGTAAAAAAACTCTTGCAGCTTAAGCTGTAACTCACTAAAACGAACTAGCGTTACCCAAATCTAATAGACCTAGTTTTAACTAAAGTTAATTTATATATGAATAAAAACAAAGACAAAAAAGGTGCAACCCGAGCTCCGACACACCGGGCTGCTGTTCCATTGTTCCATTACCCAGCGTCTACTCCTCACACCGTGAGGTTAGCAATCACTGGGTCCGCGAATCGTGCGTCCTAAGTGGACGAAGGGACCCATGGCCTTCTGCATTCTGGCGGCTAAGATGTGCGCCGCCACACGGTACACCGGTATTTTGCACAGTGCAGAGAGCAAAGTATCCCTCATACCACCTAGGGATCCAATGACCATTACTAGTAGACTCAGTGTAGTCCGGCCAGAGCCTGCGAAGTTGTCCGAGCAACTCCTGATATTTGGTCCGCTTTTCCTCCTCCTTAGAGACGATGTTCCCCTCTGCAGGTGCCGAGAACTCGATAGCGAACATCGACTTCTGTTGGTAGTCGAGGAGGACTACGTCGGGATTATTTGCTTGTATAAGCGTGGAGAATAAGTAGTTCCAGTGAATTCGGCACGTCATTCTCCACCACGGACTCAAGCGTATGGCAGCACCGGTGTCTTATCTATACCGTTTAAGTGCCTTAAATGGCAGTATAGCACTCGTAGAGCGGCGTTTTGCCAATAGACGTAGGCAGTGCCCAGCGTACGCCATACACACCTACAAAAGGTGCGTAAGGGCTCTGGCGCCTGCAAGCAGGCTCTACAGCGGATATCGGGCACATCCATGCCCATAATCCGGCTACGGTATACTAAGGTGTTAAAGACACCGTCTTGGCAACCATTATAGAGCTCTCAGTCTGCGTTTTCAACCCACTTGACTTTAGGAAAGAGAAGGTCAACTGCTCAGATAAGCCATACTCTTCTAGATGTTTGTAGAAGGTTCCGTGCATTGGCTTATCTTTGTGAAGTCTTAAAAGCAGTTGGACTTCAGCAGCTTTAATGCGGGTTTTTAATTGTACAGGAGCAAGCTCCGTAACGGACTGCTGTATTTATTTTGTATGAGCTGCTATGCAGGTTCCTCTTCTGCGAAACATCTTCTCAACCGTATGCAAGAGTCCAAATTCTTAATCTAGAGAAAAACGGGTAAGAAAAAGTAAATATTATGCTGTTTTTCTTAATATACCTATTGAGATCCTAATCTAAAAAAGCTTGAGCTGTTAGCTCTAGAATTATTTTTGCAGCCTTTCGCTGCACATCTGCTTAATATTCGGCTCATAATAAGTCCCTCTCTGTACTATCGCCCGAGATTCACTGCTTCGATGCGACTTTCAACGCTCTTCCGTCGGGGGTTTGGAACCAGTTTGAAACATACTAAATATCGCCCATTGGATGGCTGCAGAGCGGTGCAGAGTCTCCACTGGTGTAATACATACAATGTGATTATATCATTACACCATAAGTACTTCTACTTCGGCTTTTCTTGCATATTAAACGTACTTAAAACTACATGCCACGACTTTTTCTCAAAACGCTTTACCTATGAAATGGAGCTTTCGCCCACGATTGCATGGGCCATCCTCAGGGCACTACGAAGACTGAGACTACCCTTAGCGCTTACCTAACCTGTATATACAGGGTGTCCATTTAGTGTGTTAATTCTTTGATACCTCGCAAGTTCTACCTGGCAGAAGAAAATATATAAAAGTTATTTCGTTACTTAAGACGCATATTCAAAAAATATTTTGAAATATTATTATCATTATCCGTCTTTCTAAGTTCCTCTCGCATAATTGCGGTAGCAACAAGTGTTGACGGGCTGTGCCAAGTCAACAGCCGGATTGATCGGAATTTAGGAAGGATCGCACAATATTACAGGTCTTGAGGATTACAGACTTTTGGAATACTTTGTGTAACTTTTCGTCCAGGCCCAACTGTTGAAGGTGTTGTGTAAACGTGTTTGGTGTAAGGTGTAAGGCCTGACACGAACATAATGAGGGGGACAATAGAGACTTTGTTTTGTTTCCAAAGTCATTTTATTTCCATGGCAAGGTCCGTGTATTTAGATATCTTCCCAGCGTAGGTGATTTGGATATTCACTTTTCACATTGTTGTGAATGGCAATATGTATCAGATAGGTAATTTTGTCTGCTTTTGACTGGAACACTATATCTGGTCTATTGACTGGGATAGTCTTGTCTGTATGTATTTCAACGTCCCAGTATAGTTTGTATCGATCGTTTTCGAGTACTGATGTCAGAGTGTAATTGTTGTATGGATCTGTGTTTTCTATTAGTTTGTTTGGTGTAGCTAGTGCTTGGTGTGTGACCTTGGCCGCAGAGTTACGTCTGGCTGTGTATTCGGTACTGGCAAGAGTTTGTAACAATAAATGCTGATTGGTGATGAGCCACCAACCAACATATTGCACATAGCAACCAGCAGCTCAAGCAGACTGCATAAGACAAGGGCCTGTGGTTGCGTGCGTGTATCTAGTTAGCCGTCAAGAAATCAAAATAGGACAACAATGCTTGGCGGTTTTCATTTCATATTCATGTGGAGTGACACCTTTTTTTAAGCCATAGAGTTTCATCCATCATTTTAACTTACTGCCAACTTTCAAAATAAGCAGGAACCTGGAAGTATAGAAAACTAAAAACCCATATTATAAACTCTATGCCTAAGCTTAAACTTACATAAAAATATTCACAGAAAAATAGGACAGAATATGGTTCCAAAGGCTTTCCAGCGTGGACTAGTTCGGTAGGTACTGCAATCCGACAATTTGCAATATAGCACTTTTTTTCAGAAGACATAGATACAGGTAAACGTCGCCATCGTAGACAGAAGCAGGACAGAAATAAACCAAAAACAAAAATGATTCGAAATTCAAAGATTGTCAAGACTTGTCAATATTCAGTAATCAGTAAAGGTAAAGAAAGTGAAGTCTATGGGTGTAGGGCATGATTGTGTAGGGTGTACGCAAAAACATAAAAAACGAGGTTATGGAAAGGATCGACAGATCATAGAACCATAGCATATTACAAAATTTCGAGGAATGACATTAACTGCACAAACACGTTCCTTTAACTTATCTGAGCTATGAGGTTTCCAACTGAGCTGAGCCGTCTCATTTTTAAATTATCTGAGTTAGGGCAGATGTAAAAGGTAAGCACCAACGATAACCACTTTATGTTCAGCAAAGAAAATAATACCGCCGAGAGTGACACATTGTCGCAGATCATTTACTGGGAAAGGAATATGAAAGGATACACCTTATTGGTCGTCACCCGGTGACGTCATCATCGGCTTTTTCAAATTACAGTACAATTTTCTTTTTAGGGTTATTCTCATTGGTTTCAAGTTTTCTGCAAACATTTTACAGTAAACGGTCCTATATATAGGACATACATGGTGCAGTAGTCCCTGTACTCGGGGACCAAATAGGTGTGGGTCCATTGAGGAGATAAACCAGGTCGCAGGAACAATACAATTTTATTTAAATTTGTGGTAACACGTCAGAACAAATGGAAAACTTAAATATTAACGCGGTGTCAACCTGTCGTCATTGCACGTCCAGGGCCGTTTGACACTGACAGACTGACCCCTCAGCGCACACTTCTCACCACCTTTTCGCCATAGGCATGCACTGTAACCATTATTTTTATCGCGAACCACAGCATCACCCCCCTACTTAAAGCTAAGGGTCTCCACACACGGAGGTTTAAGTACCCCCAAAACAATCGGGTACAACTAGAACTATTTCTTGACTATCCGCACACCATTAAACATTAATACAAAGTATGGACTCAGTACATAAGGGTAACAATATAATGTACAGCCAACCAACGTGATACACAATATTGCTCGTGCAACCTGATAACATTCTACACATCCAACCGGAGGTCGGGTTCCACATTGTCCGAGTGGACACGAATATCATCAACATAAACGTCGACATACCCTTCGCAAGGTGCCAGAAGGCCCTTCAAACGTCGTATTAAACTGGCCATGGATGTCGATAATCCAAATGGCAACTTTTTAAAAACATACGATTCGCCCTCGTATATAAATCCTATGAATTTACTGTGCAATGGGTTTATCTTTATTTGCCAATAGCTGGCCGTTAAATCGATGGTACTAAACACCTGTCCCATTGTGAAACTTGTAGTGAGCAACTGGTCACTGTCAAAACCGATACCAAATTTTGAAATAGCCAAAGTGATCAAGACGTCTAGTGGTGGAATTTAGAACCCAATGTTGTGTGTGTATGTCCGTGGTAACCATATTCTTTTAGCATGCATGTGTACCAACTCGGAGAGAATGAAATCAAAACACAGAAATGTTATGATATGGTTTTTTATTATTTGTTTCTTACCATTTGTTTTGGTATTTATTAATCATGAGTGCTGAGTGTTTATGGTATGGTTTTATTACTTGATTCTTGTATTTATCAAATCATGAGTGCTTTGTGTTTCATATATTTTACTGGTGAAGTATTTATATTGATATGTTAAAATATACGATTCAAAAATGTCTTAATAATAGTAATAATAATAAATATAAAATAAAATAATAATAATAACCCCCATCAGGTGCTAGAACGTTGACGCTCGTTTGGGGGCTTAGAAAGTGACTTTTTGATGGGCAAGCTATGTCGGTTGATGGTTCATCGGAGGCTTTGATACCACCGCGGAACTATGCCGACAGGGCTCGTGATCAAAAAGTCACTTCAACCAAAGCTAGCACACTCAGGAAGCTGTGGGCTGGGTAGACTATACGTACCCTACCAAGCACAAAGCTCCCTTCCCCAAGCTATCCTGACCTCGGTCAGATAGGGATTTGGCAAATCCGGGTAGAAATGCCACAGAAGGCTGAGCGCCGGTCCTTCTGTCACACACCGTTATTGCGCCCCACACTTCAACGACCTCAGCAAGGCGTGGCTGGGGAACGTTGTGAGGGGTACGCAACCGGGGGGCTTGCCTTAACCGGCCGGCCCGTGAGGAGAAAACCTCAACAAAACCCGACAGTAAAGTCGCAAATCCTCCGGAGCACCTTGGGCCAACTTCGGAGTAAATATAAGTCCCTTCTCTCCTGGAATGGGCGTCACCCGGGAGAGCGACACTTAGATCGTCCCTACTCGTGGGAACGCGATGGATAAAGTTAGTTTTTCAAATAACCAACGACGGCCTAGGGTACGTCGATTAAACTCACCTGAATCCCAAAACCAAACACCACAACCAATAGCACACAACCCAACTGCGGATGTTTTGCCGGTACAGCCGGCAACCACCAAAGCTGGTAAACCAAGACAGCGCTTACAGTGGACTACTGAGATGAACAAATCTGTAATGCACTGTTACTATACCGCCACAAAACTAGAAACCATATCTACAGGCTACAGACATGAGCTACACAGGCTGTTTACAGCACAATACCCACACCTCTCAACACGTGTAACCGAACAAAGACTGATTGATCAAAAACGAGTCATAACTAAAAACAACCGTCTTACCCCGCAAGAACTACAAGCTATAAAGAGCCTTGTATCCAACGAAATAAATACTGTCCCACCAAATGACTCGTTAGCCGATGAATCAACCACAGTAAGGCAAAATATTCATTCCCGAAATAGCCAGACTCCAAACACAGACACAACCAATGACACCAGCATACATTCAGATATGGACTCAGGACATGAGCACATACCAGATACACCAGACCAGACATCAATTAACCTACCCCTCACAGCCACACAAAGCCAAAAGGTTACGCCACCGCCTTCCATCACACAATCCACAGAACAAGTGATGGACACACAATATAACAAATGGTGTGGCACCAATCCTGCGCTGCGAGATCCTTTGCCCAGACTGATTTTTAAAAACAACACCCAACAAATATTACACACAATAAATTCCAACATAATACCACAATTCTTAACAAACGTCAGTAACCTAGAGGACATACATACCGTTATATACGCTGCAGCAGCAACAACACTCACAGTAAACGGCCAAAAACTTCCGAAACGGTCTAAAGACCACACAAGCAACAGGCCTAAACCTAAATGGCAAATACGAATCGAAAATAAAATTTCCGCAATCAGAAAGGATTTGGCACACCTCGCACAATACACTAACAACAACAACCGTTCAAAACGCATCCAGACAACAATAGATATACTCAAATCCAAGTCACCTCAAAAATCGATACCTGAAATAGCTGATACACTGAAACAGAAACTTGCAGTTTACGCAGCTCGACTACGCAGATACAATGAATCCAACGAGAGAAAGAACGCTAATAATCTTTTCCAAAAAAGTGAAAAGCAGTTCTACCAGAAAATAATTGCAAACAACCAGGAAGCAACCATAGAACCACCAAGTAGACAAGACTTAACTGAGTTTTGGAGTAGTTTATGGTCAGAGCCCAAAACGCATAATCAAGACGCTCCATGGATCAGACAAGAAGAGGAGAAACACCAACATATAATGGAACAGGGTGACGTTATTCTTACACCAGAGGAAATAGCGGAAACAATAAAACATACTCACAATTGGAAGTGCCCAGGCGTGGATAATATACAAAATTTTTGGTACAAGCAATTCAGTTCAACATACGAGGTGCTCACAGACCAAATCAATAAAGCCATACTACAACCTAATAGGCTTCCTAAATTCCTCACACAAGGAATAACGTATATTAAACCTAAAAACACAGATACCAAGAACCCTGCCAATTACCGTCCAATCACTTGTCTCCCCACCCTCTACAAGATCATCACGGCAACAATATCGACGCGTTCAAGGCAAAACGACGTAAGGGTGCATTTATAGTGCTGTAACGTAAGAGGTAAGGTAAGAGGTATGAAAATAAACCTGTGGAATCAGATGAGAGTGTTTATAGTCGTAACGTTTCTTCTTACGTTACGACTATAAACACTCTCATCTGATTCCATAGGTTTATTTTCTTACGTCTTACGTTACCTCTTACCTTACCGCACTATAAATGCTACTTAAGCGCCATTTTTTTTAAAACTGAGTTTTTAGTTGCATTGGATAGGCATGAGCGCCATCTCTTCATAAAACCTTGGATTTACCCCGAAAAACAGTGTACTATTGCCGTATTGCGGTTGGAAGCTGCGTAAGCGCCTCATTTAAGTGAACAGAATTCATCAAAGTCGTTTACTCTAGTCACAAGCGACAGTATTGCATTGACCGTTGTAGGAAAAACATCCACCTCGTTTTTAACGCAAAAACTACGGAAAGTGTGTGTTAGTAATAAAGGTGAGTTGTCCTAATTATATTTCAATGAGTTTTCTCTAACATTACGTGATCTTTTTTTTTAATTCCCTTAGTTTTCTAATTTATATCGCAGGTTTTTATCGCGTCGCTTATGTCAAAAAGAAATTGTGTGTTAATAGTGTGACCTAAGCGCCATTTAACATAGAAAATGTGCATAGGCAATTTTTGCAAAATTTTTGTTTATTAAAGTCCCCCAGTTGATACTTTTTTCGACTTTTTCGGTAGTAGTAGACATATTTCTTAAGAGTCAACATAAGGATTCAAAATAGAAACACGTTCTTTTTTCTATTTCAGCTTTTTAGAGTTGGCGCTTATGACAAAAATGTCTTCTAGGGGAAAACGGATGTTGATGCTCGCCAAAAAGTCCTCAAGCGAAGTCACTAATGCTAATATTCCCTCGTCAATTACTACAAGTGAAGCAATACAAAGTCCTCTGCTAGAAGCTATTAACCATGAGGTTATTTTTGAGGATGACGTAATGTTAAGCAACCAATCAATATTATCATCCCCGGAGGCACCCAACCTAGACAGCGACAAAGAAAATTCTCAAATTTTCATACAACATAAAGAGTTATTAGAAATTCCTCAAGATTTTTCCGGCATCAATTGGTTAGATATTACACAAGAAAACTATACGCTTACTGGTGAAGCAAATATGAGTGATCCGTTACCAATCTTGGATGCGCAGTTGGAAAAAAGCATTCAGTCTACTAGCATTGCTGCTACTCAGTTGAAACATAGGGTTGGTAAATACCCCATTAGTTTAGTGCCATATAGCAGCAGTGAGTCAGAAAGTTTCCTAGGCCCAGATTATCAATTAGGAACTAGTGATGGAAGTAGCATTACAGAAGAACCTATTAAAAACAAAGATGCCTTGTTTATGTATGATGACCAAGACATCCAGCTAAAATTTGAAAGAAACAAAATTCGAAGAGGAAAACCTGCCATTGGATCACCAAGTAAGCAAGACCTAAGTTATCAAGCAGATATTAGTGAGGAAAGCAGCAATGCAGAAGAACTTGGTGAAAATCAAGTAAACAAGCTAAACATTGAAAGGAAAATGAACGAAAAAAGAAAACATATTACAAGCGAATCAGAAAGTGACCAAGAACTGAAATATCAAGCAGGAAGCAGTGAGTCAAGCAGTAGTACAGAAGATCTTATTGAAAGCAGGGTCAACCGGCAGAGAAACAAAATAAAAATGAACCAAAGAAAAAAACATGGAGGAAAAGAGTATTTAAATTACAAAAATCTTATTCAAAGTGGAAAAAAAATTAGGAGCAATCCGTGTATTGGCAAAAAATGTAATAATTCATGTAATAGATTTTCAGAAAATGAGAGAAATCAGATTTTTAACAATTTTTATAAACTTGAAGATAATGAGAAACAAAAAATTTTTTTGAGTGAATGTGTTCACACCCTACAGGTTAAACGTCGAAGAACTTCAAATACTAATTTTAAACGTCTTGTTACTCATGAATATTACCTATTAAAGGATAATAAAAAAGCAAAAGTATGTCAGCAGTTCTTGTTAGCAACCCTTGATATATCGCAAAGATCATTAAGAACTGTCACAGAAAATAAAGTAAGAGACATTTTTCCTAATGGGTTAGATAGAAGAGGAGAACATGCTCCGAAAAATAAAACTACTGCTGAGCAAGTTAGAGTATTTAAAGATTTTGTTGAATCGCTTCCTGCGATTCCCTCGCATTATTGCCGCAGTTCTTCAACCAAAAAATACCTTCCTGCTGAAGTACGGTCGTTTAATAATTTATATAAGATGTACTTGCTGAAAATGGACAGCGAACAACTTCCTCCTCTTAAAAAATCAGTATTTTTTAAAAAATTCAAAGATATGTTTAACATTGGAATTTACGTTCCGCGAAAAGACAAATGTGTAAAATGTGAATTTTATAAAAATGCAATAGACAAAACACAACATATAAAAGAACGATATGAATCGCATTTAGCTGAAAAGGAATTAGCCAAAAAAATGTTTTTGGCAAAACAAAAAGAGGCAGAAACAAGTCCTAACAAAATTGTAGCAAGTTTTGACTTACAAAAAGTTTTGGCAACACCACATGCTGACAGCATGTTAACCGGTTTTTACAGAAAATACGCGGTATTTAACTTTACCGTTTATGAAACATATACCAGAAATGGTATTTGTTTTTTGTGGCAAGAAAAAGACGGAAAACGTGGTTGCAACGAAATTTGTAGTAATTTGCTTAGTTACTTACGCAATATAGATAATACAAATCCTACAATTACATCCATTGAGTTTTTTTGTGACAACTGCGGGGGGCAGAATAAAAATGCAGGTCTACTTTTTATGATACATTATTTTCTTCAGACATCTAAAAATATTACAGAAATTTCACTTACTTATTTAGTAACAGGACACACGTACATGCCTGTAGATTCAATGCATGCTGTCATAGAAAAATCAATGAAGCGTAAGTCCATCATGGCCCCATCAGAATGGCCAACAATTTTGAGCAATGCAAGATCGAGACCAAAACCCTATGTTGTAAACGTTCTCTCTCACAACGATTTTTATGACATTAAGGGCCATATGAAAAAACTTAAAACAAAATTTCGGATTAATAGCAACGACAACAAAGGAAAAGGTACTCTTAAAATATCAGATCTAAAAATGGCAAAATTTTTTAAAGATAGTGCCATTATTTTTTATCGTTATAAATATGACGACAATGACAGAGAATGTGTGATAGAAACTACTGTCAAAAACCAAAACAATGAAAAACTACAAAATGCTTATTCTGCCCCGTTGCCAATAAGTAAAAAAAAGTATAATAACCTCAAAACTATGTGCGAAGATAATACAATTCCACCAAGGTACCATAGTGAATATCTTTTGCTTAAACATAGTACAGCTGTTGCAGATGTTTTGGATGAAACAGATATTGAAGACGTTAGTTTATTTTAATGTGGATAAAGTTCAGTTATTTGTTTTTCACGTTTTTTAGGAAATCGGTTTTATATCTATTTCTAAGTTCCTACTTGTGTCTTGTTCAGTTTCCAATTTTGGAAAATATTTGACAAAAAGGCTTCTTGCTGTATTTTTTATTTTTTTTGTAGTATTCTAAAAAATGAACAAATTTACAAGTTATTGGTACCATTTTTAAGTGCTTATATCTATTTCTGAGTTCCAAGGAAGTACTTGTTGCTTATTTTGTTTAATGTTGAGAATTATAATTTTTTAGTTCGTGCTGTTTAAACTTTTGTGTAGCTCACAAGTCTTAAAACATGCTTGAGTTTGAGAAATGTTTTGAAAAGAATGTATAATGTGTTTATTGTTGATTTTTCTAATAAAAACTTCAGGTTTGAATTTTTCTATTTTATTGGCCCAAGTACCAACAACATAGACAAAACTCGTCGACTTTCTCGTATAATATAGACACTCATCTCTAGTGTTAAAACATTTGAACTGATTTCTGCGCCATCTGATCGGTTGGTGTCGCTACTAAAATTTAGGCGGTAATTTTAAATCGGGGATTCGTAATTCAGTTGCCAGGAATAGCCTCGAATTTAGTTTATAATCTCTATATAAAGCCACATTTCGGTAACGCAATATTATGCAGTCTCCTTCGCATCCAAGGTTGAATACAACGTTGGTAGAAATGTTTTTCGCAAATACATTGTACAACTTCTTCTTGTCCATGTTTTTTAATGCATCAATTCCCAATCCATTCAAGCCAGACCTTGCGCACCTATAGTAATGCACATTATCATTTACTTATACAAAGGTTTTTATAATATAAATTTACCTCTTCATCCTTTATAGGTACTGCATCCAGGCAAGCAACAACTAAAAACCAGTTTCGGCAAAATAATGCAAACGCACAATGCAGAAATGAAAAGAAAATAAGAAAATTACCTTTTCTCACGAAAGACGCTTTCAAATTTTTAGAATCCAAATTTCAGTGACAAAACGTGACAGAACATTTTCAATCACGTGACTTTGACAGTTCGGCCAATTTGATTTTGCGTGGAAGTAAAACAGAAATTTTTCATGATCTGGTATGAACTTTTTGTAGTTTTTGTTGAAAAAAAAATGGTGTTATATAAATCCCTAAGCGGTGACCGGTAAAACACGAGGATAAACTACAGAGATAGTAGTGGCATTGATCCGTATACTCTTAAACCTACCGATAGACTTTGTAAACTTCTTATCACAGTTTTTATATGGGGCAGCAATTGAGAGCATTCAAAAGTTTGAAAACTTTTTAATACCATAAAATTTCTGGTCCACAGAAGATACTACACTATTTATGAGAGATGCCTAATTATAATGTACAGCGATGTAGATGTTGTAGGAAGAGTAAGCTATAATTGATTTTGTTGCAACTTTACCAATTTTATCCATATATTTAATCTTTTTTTTTAATACAGTGTACACTTATTTTTAGGTGAGAGAATGTCAGAAATTTAATGCAACACTATTAAAAGCATGAATAATAGTCATAAATGATGGAAGTGCTGCATGTAAGCATTGCACATGTATGGATGGTCTAGAGGAAGTATGCAGCATAGTATAGTTGCCATTTATTCTTTGTTAAAGCAGGACACATGGCAGTAGATGATGTATGCACATCTAAATTATCACTGGTACTACCTTTAAAAAATGCATAATTATTATCTATCTTGTCAGTACTACCTTTGAAAAATGCAGGATGTGTTTCATTAAGTACATAAGTTGGACAGGAGGCTAAAACGAAGGCTTCAGTTGCAGTTTCTAAATTAACTGGAGGAAAAGTGATCAATTTTTGTGATACATTTTTACAATATATAATATATGTATATATATTGGAGGAACATCAACAGTTTACCCAGCTTGTTAATATATGACTGTTATATATAGTGTTCTTATAAACTTACATAGCTCGGATGTTATGTATGAACTATGAATTATAAATAAATAATAAAAGTTCGAATGGGTGGCATTTATTAAAAAAGGAAATTTAAATTCTGTAACTGTTTAATGCATTTTAGCAGCAAAACATCAAAAATCATTTTTTCAGTACAAATATTTGCCGTAAGACTAGTGGGATTATAAAAATCCATAATCATAAACAAAATAAATTTATTCCACAAAGACAAAGATACATGTATATATCTGTACCTATATGTTCGACTCATACAAAAATTGATATGAAAGTAACTACAGTTACTAAACAAAAGCATGAGACATTTTGTTACAGACTAGTGAAAGAACATATCAATTGATTTCCTGATTATTTAGGAAATAACACAAATAACAGATTTAAATATTTGGCTAACAGTTTCTTTCTCTGTATGAGAATATACCTACATAAAAATGCTGAAATGATTACATTGTTATTTGTACATGACCAAACTATAATTTTTTGTTGCATACTAAATACCAATTGTTATTAGATATATACACACAGACACAACAAACTATATTATATATAAATAAAACAATCAAATGTACATTTTTAATTACTTTTATTACGATATATCACAGTCTACAAATTCCCGCAGTTTATAGGTGTTGCATGCTCAGATTGAGTTCCAACTTTTTCTCAGTATATGACTCTTGAGGTTTATATAATAATATGTGGAGACCTTGTCTCAGATTTTAGTCAAAGAGTAGATAACATATTTCTGGAGATAGCTGTACCTGATGTTATAAGGTATAAGTCTATTGTTCCCTTTCGCTCCTCACTGGTGTCTTGCAGTAAATTAATATATCGATGCACTAATAGACAATTTTTGAAACAGTACTGGGTGCTATATCAAAATGATATGCCAAATGCTTAAAGAGCAAGTTAAGACATAGTTTCATCCCCGGCAAGCCAAGCATCCGGAATTGATCTATGAAGTATATGGTCACCCTAGTATTATCATTATCTCCAAGATTTTTCATTTATTTCAAACTGCTCCAATGTTCCTTCTAATTTCTAACATTTGACTAAATCACTGGCCAAAAGATCTGTTTGAGTAGAAGGAGTTGCTGTTTATTTGCTTTAATCAGGGCTTTAATACACTATCCTCTTTGTTACTAGTTCCAGGTACCAATGTCGTCAGATTTAATGCTTCAATGTCCAGCTATAAAAATGATAAATCAGTAAATCCAAATGTTCCCTGTGTTTTCCTTTGGATAAACTTACCTTTTTTACTGGGGCATGTTTAATTGTAGGTCTGTGTCTGCTTACTTGAGTTATTGTGCCTCTGCCTCTTCTAGGGTTATGATAACCTATACTGTGATTCCTATTATTACTCTGAGGTGATTCCTTATCCTAATTATGTGGTGCACCTAGAAATTGATCCATCAGTTAAACATGCAACATTCTATAAGGAACATTATACCTATTACCAGTTATAAAGTGCCTAGAGCAAATTCTGCCATATTTTAGTGAGCTATCACTCAATGGGCCCTTGAGTCTTGAGTACTTCATCGACATTTCGCGGCGCTTTATTGAAAGGAAGATAAGTTTTTTTGCCAGAATTGTTCTGCTGATCTTGTTTCATGGAGTAATTTATCACTGTACATCGAAGGCATTCTTAATATGTAGTATGTTATCATTAGTAAAAGTCTGTAGCGGTATGTTGTAGCCATATCAGCAAGTAACTGAGAAAATCAGAAAAGAAAATACAAAATATTAAGTATTTCTCTCCTCTGTGATAAACTCTGGTTGTCATTTTGACGTAGTCATTGACATTCTAACCTAACCTTAAATGAAAATGAACTGACAGCTTATGTTTGGATAGCGGCCCTCTGGCGCTCGGTGTCACTACTATTCGTACCAAAACTTTGTTTGACCTTGAGCATTTAAGATAAACGGCTATGACCAACAAAATAATAATGACGAGCTTATAATGAAATGGCATAAGTTGTTATAAGCGCCATCTTTTACTAAGCCTTGTAGTCATAAACACAAAACAGGTACGGTTAAGAAGGCACAATTCCGTGTTATTTCACTGGAAACACGAATGACTTATGTCAATGTCAGCGGCCATTATTTTGGGTTGCAACATGGCCGCCGCAGGGTTGCCAGATGTATCAAGAATTCGAGGCGATGTTGCCACATCGTTGCGCAAATCTGTAGATGCTCTACCTTTTTATATCAAAATTATCATAATTTTCAATGTTAGCCAATCATTGACTGATTGATTGATGTTTGATTTCAATCAATCATTCAGTGATTGGCTTAAAAATTTAAAAATTGGAGCAAAACAATGAAAATACCTATACATTCATTCATTTATTTGCAAGAAAATATTAAATATGATTAATATGATTATTGTATGTGTAATTTATAAATAATATAATACAAATTGTCTTAAAATACATTCAAGTATGACAATAATAATAATAATCTTCTTTACTGAAGTTCCATCAAGCATATGGTTTATGTTTTCATTCCTCACCTCGTCTCAGTTTGACCTACAGTGAATAAAGTAACAACATGAAACAGGGTAAAAAATATTAGCAAGAAATGCAATATGCTACTAAACTAGAGTATTCAAGGTCCATGCTTTTTAATCTTGCACCTGATTACCCTAGTATATAAAAATTTCCACACCACCTCGGAAGTATTGTTCTGGCACATTACCCTTTATTTTAAGTGGTGGTATGCGAAGTAAAAAAAAATAATATGAAACTAACAATCAATAAATAAACGAAAATCTCAGCTATCTCTTCCACTTTATAAAAATTAATATCTGTATTTATGAATACCAACCAAGATAAGTCAAAATAAATACTTTTTATTGATCATGAAAACTATAGTATATACCTAATTGTTGTCACAGATAGAAGATTATAAATAATTGAAACATAATCAATATCCACAATTTCACAGCCTAGCAAACCTGCAGCGTAACCTATTGAACCATATGGAGCCTTAGCATTTAACTTTGTCAAAACTATAGGATTAAAACAGGAACACATGATATAATTTTGTGTTATTTATGATTTCAAATTGTACAATCAATAAATAAATAAATGAAAACCCCACCCATATCTGCCACTTATAAAAGGGAACATCTGCATTTATGAATAACAACCAAAATAAATACTTTTTATTGATCATAAAAACAATAGTAATAGTTGTCACAGATAGAAGATTAGAATTAATTGAAATGTAATGCATATCCATAATTTCATATCCTAGTCAAATCACAGAACTGCTTGTGAGGAAAACTTTGAAATGCAAATTTTGAGAGTATAAACATGAAATACAGCAAATAGGTTCGAGACATAATAAAGGTGAATTGGTTATAAAAATTTAAACTTTCAATTGTACCTGGCCTTTTGTACAGTTAAGTCTTTAGGCTGATCAACTGTATAACATCACTGGCTTTTTCTTAGGTAAAGGAGTAAATAGGATGTACTTACTTAGCTTTGCTGTAGAATACTTCAAGTGCCCTAGCCTCTGCAAGTATTATTTTCTATTTTCATCTGTGTTGAGTATCTTATTGCCAATCTGACAAATCCATAACTGAGAAGGCACTGCTTAACATTGGTTTCTCCATCTTTGTTGGTCACTTGTATGTATAAGCTCGTCCACTGAATAGCTCGTCTCTCATTGCAATAATATTCATCAAAATTATTAACATGAAGGTAGACACTGCAGACAACGCAGCATCCTACAACTATACCTCAGATGTGGTTGTATATGATCTAAAATAGAAGAATAGAAAATTAAAGTAGTGATACTGTATGAATGACTAATAAATAGTATTGCACAGAAATTCAGTCATAAATATACTTACGCTTTGTACTCGCTCATTTAACTAAAGTTGCTCTTCAATCAGGAGCTTATAGTGTTTGAGCCCCATTTATTTCTTGCTTGCTGGCTGCACTTCATACCTACTTTGTGGTTGTAAAGTTTGAAGCCTTCAAACAGTTCAAACTCCCTAACAAATTCATTCACACATTCGAGTATAAAAATAATGTTTAAAGTATAAAAAATAATGTTTTCCATTAACAATTTCAGAAATAAAGCAGTGTGGAGCAAACCAAAACAACACTCAAAGAAAAACGAGGTTAATGTCGGCGGCGCTTGGAGGGAAATTCGAATGTTCTTCTTCTTCCGGCTATATGGTATTTGCCACAAAATATGTCCGTATTTGATCTATGAGGGCAACTGGTTGACGCGTTTGGCGTGGCTGCAAAATTTTTGTCATTATGCATTATTACACTCACTTTTTAATTGCTTAAAGTTAATGTGTCGCTTTTAAAAACTGAAGACATCACGAAGAACAGCTAGAGAAGATCATTGAATTTCGCGCCGTTGTCAACCGCGGATCACTGAAATGCGGGCTGATCCAGTGTTTCTGTGGTCTGGGCCGCCATTATTTTGGGTTGCAATATGTCCTCCACATTGGCCCCGCCCTGTTTCCCATTCTGTAATGCTAGTTGCCCCCACGTGGTCATAAACGACGTTATAAACGACATGAGATCACTTCAAATGACGCAAGCTCCATTTATGCTTTATTTATCACTTTGTATTGCCAAATTTTGACAAAACTCATTTACTTAGATACTACTTCTACTTAATTCCTACCGGTCACATTTTAAGAACGTTTTGAAAATATATAGCTTCAAAACACGTTTTCCTGAAATTACTCGAAAGTCTTAAAATGGGGCTTACGTCGTTTTGCCTTGAACGCGTCGATATGTAGAAGGATTGAACAACACCTGACACAAAACAACATCCTCACTGAAGAACAAAAAGGATGTAGAAAACAAAGTCAAGGCTGCAAGGAACAGCTTATAATTGACAGTGTGATCATGGAGCAGACTAGAAAAGAACACAGGAACCTTCACACTTGTTTTATAGATTATAAAAAAGCCTTTGACTCTGTACCCCACAGCTGGCTAAAGAAAACTTTACAAATATATAAAATCAACTCAGGACTTCGTCAGTTTCTTACAAGAATCATGGAAACATGGCGCACCAACATACACCTCAAAACTCAGCACGGCCATATCCAGACGGATGAACTACACATAAGTATCTTCCAGGGAGACTCTCTCAGTTCACTGTGGTTCTGCCTCTGTTTAAATCCGCTCTCCAATGCACTCAACAACACAAACTGTGGTTTCAACATTAGACACGAGAAAGTTAATCAACATAAAATCAATCATCTCCTCTACATGGATGATATAAAACTATATGCAGCAACTGAAGTACAACTGAGAGAATTGCTCAGAATAACGGAAGTTTGCACGTCAGACGTAAGGATGGAATTCGGAATGAGTAAGTGCAAGGTGCTCCACATCAACAAAGGTCAGTGGAAGAGCCATCAAGAACGGGAAACATTAACTGGCCAAACACTGGACAACATGGACAAGGGCGAAACATACAAGTACCTGGGTTTCAATCAAAGTGTTAAGATAGACCACTCACAAGTCAAAGAACAACTAATACAAGAGTTTAGGGACCGCCTTATTAAGCTACTAAAAACAAAACTAAATTCCAGAAATCTTACAAAAGCCATTAACACATTCGCGATACCGGTCATCACATACTCCTTCGGCATCATCAAGTGGTCGCACACTGACATAGAAAACATCCAAATCCTCATAAGGACAGAACTCACGAGGCACAGAATGTCACATCCGAACGCATGCAAAGAAAGGCTTACCATAGATAGAAAACAAGGGGGCAGAGGAATTATAGATATACAGTCACTCCGCACAAAACAAATAAAAACACTCAGACATTTCTTTCAGAGCAAACAAACGAATTTGCATAGAGCAATAGTCAAAGCAGACAAGAACTATACACCACTCACCCTCTCCAGTCCAAACCACGCAGCAGACACACACAATCCCATAGAATTACAACAAGAAAAAATAAACACATGGTCGCAGAAAGCACTTCACGGCAAACATAGATACCGAATTACACAAGATCACATAAATGAAAAACAGTCATACACTTGGCTGCAGGAGGGCCAGCTCTTTCCAGAAACGGAGGGCTTTATGCTTGCTATTCAGGACCAAGTAATTGCGACGAGGAACTACAAAAAATACATAATTAAAGATCCATCCGTAGCCAACGATAATTGCAGAAAATGCCACCAACAGAAGGAAACAATAGATCATATAACAAGTGCATGCAAAACCCTCGCTGGAACCGAGTACACGGCCAGACATAACTCTGCAGCCAAAATCATACACCAAGCCCTAGCCACAACTAACAAACTAATCGAAAACACAGCTCCATATTATAATTATACACCGACCTCTGTACTTGACAACAATCAATACAAACTATACTGGGACGTCGAAATACACACAGACAAAACTATCCCAGCCAATAGACCAGATATAGTTTTTCAGTCGAAGGCAGACAAAGTTACCTATTTAATAGATATTGCTATCCCTAATGATACGAATGTTCAAACCGCCTACGCTGGGAAGATATCTAAATACACAGACCTTGCCATAGAAGTAAAACGACTTTGGAAACAAAACAAAGTTGTCATTGTACCCCTAATTATGTCGGTCTCAGGCCTTACACCTAACACATTCACACCACACCTGCACCAGCTAGGCCTGGACGAAAAGCTACACAAAATATTCCAAAAGTCTGTAATTCTTAAGACCTGTAATATAGTACGATCCTTCTTAAATTCCGATCAGTAATAGTTCAGGTGTTGACTTGGCACGACCCGTCAGCATCTGTTGCTACCGCAGTCATGCGAGAAAAGCTTGAAAAAAACATAATAATAATAATAAAACCAAGTTATTGCGACGAGAAACTACAAGAAATACGTAATTAAAGATCCATCCATAACAAACGATAACTGCAGAAAATGTCAACAACAAAAGGAAACAATAGACCACATAACAAGCGCATGCAAAACTCTCGCTGGAACTGAGTACACGGCTAGACATACATAACTCAGCAGCCAAAATCATACATCAAGCATTAGCCACAAAAAACAAACTAATCGAAAACTCCGATCCATATTACAAGTATACACCAACATCAGTACTCGAAAACGATCACTACAAACTATACTGGGATGTTGAAATACACACAGATAAAACCATCAATGCAAACAGACCAGATATAGTATTTCGGATAAAGGCAGACAAAGTTACCTACTTAATAGATATTGCTATTCCCAATGATGTGAATGTTCAAAACACCTACGCTGGGAAAATATCTAAATACACTGACCTTGCCATAGAAGTGAAGCGAATGTGGAAACAAGATAAAGTTATTATTGTCCCCTTCATTATGTCGGTCTCAGGCCTCACACCGAACACATTTACACAACACCTACAGCAGTTAGGCCTGGACGAAAGTTTACATAAAATATTCCAAAAGTCTGTAATCCTTAAGACCTGTAATATAGTACGATCTTTCCTAAATTCAGATCAGTAATAGTTCAGGTGTTGACTTGGCCTAGCCCGTCAACATTTGTCGTCACCGCAGTCATGCGAGAGAAGCTTGAAAAAACACAATAATAATAATAATAGGTCTTTATTCGTCATGAAAAAAAGAGTAAAGTATGTACAACAAAAACACATACTAAATTCATAATCAAAAAAATCAAAAAATGACGAAAGGCGGAGTGTCAACCAACAAGGTTGTTTTTCAACTCAACCCAAAAGCTAAATAAAATACTAAATAAAATAAAATAAAACAAAGAACAAACTAAAACTATACACACTCACACACATACACCCTGTATAGAGTATACATTGGTATATTATAATTGCATTATAATTATATGGCGATTTGTATACACACGTGTATTGCTGATAGTGCAATTCCGCTGAACTACTTTCACGTTTTTACAAACAGCTGATGTGTTATTTATAATATTACGTACAGGTGCTAGTCACCTAGATGATTAAGTAGGATAACGAGTTAGCCAATGTATGTAAACTTAAATCATTTCCCTAACACATAGCGAAGTCCGTCCTATAAACATTCATCTGATTTTATTAAAATTTTTAACCTTTTCTTAAAATTAAATAATGAAAAATGTCTAAAATCGTTAGGTAGGCTGTTGTACAATTTCACTGCATTGTAAGTAAAGCTGCGTTTAAACAAGGCAGTCGAGTGTTTTGGTATGACGAATAGCAGCCTATTTCTTGTATCTCTATTGCTATTAGTGCTGAATGTTACAAATTTGTCAAATAAATACGTTGGCGCTTTGTTAAGTATGATTTTATGGATCAAAACTAGCTGATGGTACTTCCTAATCTTGTCTAGCCGAAGCCAACCAGCATCGCGGTATGAATCGCTTACATGATCAAACTTCCGTATGCCATACGCAAATCTGATGCAAGAATTTTGTATTTTTTGAAGTCTTAGCATATCGGCTTGTAAGAGTGCTGGAAAATATACACTGTCACAATAGGCAATCTTTGATAGTATAAGGGATTCGCAGATATGCAGTTTTAACCTTGTACTCATTATGTGCCTGCTTGGATACAATTGTCTCAGAGTATTATATGAGGCTTGGCACAGCTGATTGACGTGTTTGGTGAATCTTAGGTCAGATTCAATCCACACCTCTAAGTTTTTTACACAATCTGATATTGGGAGTATCTGGTTATTAATTTTAATAGACAGACCTGTAGTAATCTGTACTCTTTTTGATTTAGGACCAAATAAAATGACCTGTGAGTTTAAGTTTAAATTGTGAGCACTAGATACATTATACAAAGCTTCCAAATCATCATTAATTCTATCAAAAGCTTCTGCACTTTTATCAGTACTGAAGCTTAAGTACACTTGGGTGTCGTCTGCGTAATGATGTATAAAAGAGTGACTTATAAATTCATGAAAATCAGCTATATATAATTGAAAAAGTAATGGGCCTAACACTGAGCCTTGAGGTACACCATTCGTTTTTGTGAGTGCTTCTGATAGTTTACCTCCAACCAATACTCTTTGTACACGATCTGCAAGGTAGTTCCTGATAAGCGTTAGTGAGCTATCGGAGAATCCAAAATATTTCAATTTATTGCACAATATTATGTGATCTAAAGTATCGAATGCTTTACTATAGTCTAGTAGGACCAAGCAGACACATAACTGCTTATCCACAAATTTATAAATATCATCCGTAATGTGCGCTAGTGCGGTCACAGTACTGTGGTGCGTACGAAACCCAGATTGAACAGATGTTATAATGTTGTTTTCGTTCACGTATACCTTGATCTGATCTTGAAGTAGCATTTCAAAGGCTTTAGACAATGAGGGTAATATACTTATTGGTCTTAAGTCAGAGTATTCAGAGGGATTATTATTTTTTGGTATTGGAATGACCTTAGTTTGTTTCCAGGCATCTGGGAAACAAGAAGTAGAAATGCAAACATTAAAAATGAAAGTGATGTACTTGAGCAGATGAGATTCAACGATACGAATCATCTGAAGGGAAATGCAATCTAATCCCAGGGCATGGCTTTTTATGCGGTTAAGATATTTTTGGACAACATCCGGTGTGACAGTTGAGAAAGCGAATTTTGAGATGTTTCGTCTTTCATATTTTTCCAGAATTGCAAGCTGTGATGAAGATTTTTTTATTTGAGGTACATTACAAAAAGACTGATTAATTAAATTTACATCTTTAAGATTCGAAGGTAATTCAGTAAGCTGCTTTTCTCTCAATATTTCCATAGATCTAAGAGTACTCCAAGTTTGTTTAGAGTCTCTTTGTCTGAGGATGAAAGACATATACGCTGTTTTCTCGCGCTTAATGGCCCCATTTACATAGTCACGCAGCTCTTTGTAGTAGTTCCACGAGGCTGGTGTTTTTAAATGTTTGTATTTTTTATATGCTTTATTCCTAATAACAATCATGAGTCGTATAGTTGGTGTAAGCCAAGGTGCAGGCGGTTTAGTCGCTCGGATTGTACGCAAAGGAGCATGCTTATCAAATATTGAAACTAGATTCTGATTAAAAAAAGATAACATATCATTAGCGTTATCAAGGGAGATTAAACAATCCCAGCTCACACTGTGTAAATCCTGCAGGAATAATACACTGTCAAAATTCCGGTAGTCCCTATATGTCCTATAACGTATAGTGGTTTTATATTTTGGAGCATGAATTCTGCCAAGTATTGCCAAGTGGTCAGAGATACCGTTTATATCAACTGTGCCAGCTACTGATATACCTTCACAGGTTGTTGCCATAACTAAATCTATTAAAGTCTGACTTGTGTCGGTAATTCTAGTTGGAGTGTCCACAAGTTGAACAAGATTAAAGGATTCCATGAAATTAAAAAGTAATTGCGTTTTCCTGTCAGGCACAAGAACATTTATGTTCAAGTCCCCGGTAATAATCAACATGTCACTCATGGGCAACAACTTAATTACTGAGTCTTCTAATTCCATTAAGCTATTAGATACATTAGCCAAGGGAGGCCGGTATACTGTACCTATAATATACGATTTATTGTGTATTTTTACTTTAACCCATAATTGTTCTAAGCATTCACTGACACTAGAAAGCACCATTCTACAGTTTATCACTTTTTTAATATAAACTGCTACCCCTCCTCCCCGACTATCCCTGTCTTTACGCCACAAATTGTACATGCTCATAGCAATAATATCGGACTTTGTTTGACTGTTTAGCCATGTTTCTGTTAGGGTAATGATGTCTGCATCAGAACTGTCTACATATCTTTTAAAGTCATTAAAGCCTGTAAAAATTGATCTTATATTTAAAGTAAGAAAATTTATTTCGTTTCTACGCATAGTTATGTATAACCTGAAAGTTCTAGCATTATTTTCTAATTACCAGAAAAAAAAAAGAAAACCCTTTCGAAAGACTCAAATGGACAAACAACATGTAAAGAGCTACAGATTCTAAAACATAAAGATAAAATTTTAGACGTTTTGAAAGAAATATAACTACATGAAAATACGAAGTAAACAGTTACCAGGCTACCTTTTTGAGAGAATTTAGTCTATTTCTTGTTGTCGGTCCACTTTTCGGTTGTTGTTTGGAAATAGCGCCAGAGCCGGTTGATGCACCAGGGGATGCTGATATGGTTCCTATTTCAGCTTGATGGATATTACATTTCTTTTCTTGGTTGAAGATATGGACTTTTTCTTGTGGGTTACAGGGTGGCTTATTTTCGTTTGCTTCCTCAAGGTCTTTATCAGCTTCATCTTCTACTTCCTCATCAACCTCTTCTTGTTCCAGTAAATCTTCATAAGTCAGTTTATCGCCGTTCACATATAGGATTCCGCCTTTAATGTATGCCGAATTATTCTTCTTACGAGCTGCAATCAGATTACTATGCAAGACCTTTCTTTTGATATATTCTTCCGTTGTGTATTCTGGAGAAATAAATATTCCCGAGCCCTTTGGGAGTTTTCTCGCTTGAGTTAGTATACTTTGCTTTATACTGTATGTGGATAGTTCAATGGATGTTGGTCTATGTTTACCTTCTATTGTCTTGCCAAATCTGAAGCAGTCTCTCAGATCTTTCTGCTCAAACGATATCTTAAGTTTATTAGAAACAAGATCGATTACTTCCTTTTCTGTACTTTCTTCCGTACCTGGGAGCCCGTATATTATCAAACTGTACTTCTTAGTCTTACTCTCTAGTGTCTGTAATTTGGAGCGCAATTTTTTGTTTTCTATCTCCAATTTTGTGACCTTCACGTTGATTGAATCTATATCGCTCTTAAAGTTCTGTAGGTCATTTCTAATAGCAACTATATCGCTTTGTATTGTTGCAATTTGGGGTGCTATTGTAGAGAGCAATGCATAAACATCTTTGGTAGTTACGGAGTGCATATCCATTTCATATTAGCTATATAATTTGGCTTACCCTGGTACTTCCTATTGTTAGAACCTCCGTTCGAACAAACACTTCAACAATTTCTTCGAAATTTTCACTTAATAGAGTTATGATCGGCTCACGATAAAAAAATGAGTGCCACTGTACTGTTACAAGATGCACAATAACTATTTCTTTCGAATTATTGATGCGTCTTCCACCAATTATTTGTCGCTTTTGTACGGAGCGATTTACAGACGCTGCACACACCGAGGCTCGCTGTCGACGCTAATAATTAAAAAAAAAATAGTGGTAAACTGGCTCTTGTTATTGATATTGTATAATAAAGAAATGGTTATAAACATTCACAGTCTAAATGATAAATAACAATAATAATACATGGTGGGCTAGATCTCTGTTCAACGTCAGGGAGAGAAACATGGATAGGATGTGGAAAAATGTAAAATATCAGCATATATAAATAAATAGCTTGAGTTTTGTTTCCTAAATAAATAAATATAACCAAAAACATAAAGGAGTAAAAAAGGAGATAATTGGAATAGGCCCACCTGGGTTGCTGCCAGGATATCGATCTTCCGTAAATATATATCATATATAAATAAAGGGAAATCAGTAAGGATTTAAATGAATACACCTAAACACCCTCAAGCTGCAAGCTCCAGGACCTAATACCTATAGTAGACGGAAATCAGAGACCCAACGCCTTATAGTATCGTCTCAAAAGCAGGATGTATAGTATATATGTTACGGTTAAAGTGTTTACTTTGATAGTTTATATACTATCCAGCTAGTATATAAACCATCCAATGTCTCGTTATCTTAATGGAAAATCATATTTCAACTAAAATAGCTATGAAAATTGGTTGGTTTGTATACTAGCCAGCTAGTTTATAAACTATACGAGATATGCCGCTATAAAGTATATACCACAAAAATATCACATATATTAACCAGTGTTTCTGAGTTTCTGGTCAGTTTACAAACTATCCACATCATTTGGATAAGGTATGCACCTAATATCTCTAGTAATACATAATAACCAACTCGTTGGTTAGTATGTAAACTAACCACCAAACTAACTAATTTTCTTTGGTCAGTTTAACAGAAATGAGAAAAGTGAGGTCATTTTTATGGCAAGTGCAAGTGTGACGTGTTGGTATTGTTTACTGTCCTGTCTTGTAAAATTTGTTTAAGACAGGTACCTAGTTACCAAAAATGGATCAGCAACAGCAATTTGTAAAGTTACTATTAGAATGTTACGAGAAAAAGTACCAAAATTCAAAATTAATGAACGACAGTGATTATAATGTACTTCTGCAACATATAAAGAGAATACGCGAACAAGGACCTAACACTAATAACAAGATTGATTATCATGAAATGAATACGTATGATTTATAGAGAATCGAATCATCTTATGTAATCTGAAATAAAAGATCTGGAAAGATTATTTTACGTTTGAGTGAAACCTATGATGCCATTAAAGCTGCCCAGGGTCTAGAGATTTATTTTATATGAATATTTTGTTACACAAATAGTATTTCCGTTTGTTTTACTTATTTTTAGGTAATTATAGCAATTAGTATGTTGTATCTATGAATAAACTTTACTTTTGATTAAAAATTGTTTTTTTAAACCAGAGTAACCAAAGAGGATTGGTTAGTTTACATACTAACCAACGAGTTGGATATGTAGTACTAGAGATATTAGGTGCATACTTTATCCAAATGATGTGGATAGTTTGTAAACTAACCAGAAACACTGGTTAATACGTGTGATATCTTTGTGGTATAATACTTTAGCGGCATATCTTGTATAGTTTATAAACTAGCTGGATAGTATACAAACCAACCAATATTCATAGTTATTTTAGTAGAAATATGATTTTCCATTAAAATAACGAGACATTTGGATGGTTTATATACTAGCTGGATAGTATATAAACTATCAAAGTAAACACTTTAACCGTAACATATATATGTTATGGTTAAAGTGTTTACTTTGATAGTGTATATACTAACTGGATAGTATACAAACTATCCAAATGTCTCGTTATTTTGATGGAAAGTCATATTTCTACTACAATAGCTAGGAACATTGGTTGGTTTGTGTACTATCCAGCTAGTTTATAAACTATACAAGATATGCCGCTAAAGTATATACCACAAAGATATCACACGTATTAACCAGTGTTTGTGGTCAGTTTACAAATTATCCACATCATTTGGATAAGATATGCACCTAATATCTCTAGTAATACATAATAACCAACTCGTTGGTTAGTATGTAAACTAACAAATCCTCTTTGGTTATTTTAGTTTAGAAAAAAATTTTTAATCAAAAGTAAAGTTTATTCATAGATACAACATACAATAATTGCTATAACTACCTAAAAATAAGAAAGACAAACGGAAATACTATTTGTGTAACAAAATATTCGTATAAAATAAACCTGGTGGGCAGCTTTAATGGCTTCATAGTTTTCGCTCAAACGTAAAATAATCTTTCCAGATCTTTTATATAAGATTACATAAGATGCTTCGATTCTCTATAAATTATAAGTATTTATTACATGATAATCAATCTTGTTATTAGTGTTAGGTCCTTGTTCGCGTACTCTCTTTATATGTTGCAGAAGTACATTATAATCACTGTGGTTCATTAATTTTGAATTTTGGGACATTCTAATAGTAACTTTTCAAATTGCTGTTGCTGATCCATTTTTGTCAACTAGATACCTGTTCTTGAACAAATTTTACAAGGCACGACAGTAAACAATACCAAGACGTCACACTTGCACTTGCCATTAACATAACCTCACTTTTCTATTACATTGACCAAAGAAAATTAGTTAGTTTACATACTAACCAAAGAGGATTGGTTATATTATGTATTACTAGAGATATTAGGTGCATACCTTATCCAAATGATGTGGATAGTTTGTAAACTGACCAGAAGCACTGGTTAATATGTGTGATATCTTTTGGTAGGTATATACTTTAGCGGCATATCTTGTATAGTTTATAAACTAGCTGGCTAGTATACAAACCAACCAATATTCACAGCTATTTTAGTTGAAATATAAGTTTCCATCAAAATAACGTGACATTTGGATAGTTTGTATACTATCCAGCTAGTATATAAACTAACAAAGTAAACACTTTAACCGTAACATATACATTGTGAAACACTTTAAATATCGTAGCCAGTCCACATTAGTTAATAATACAAACTCAAAAGACAACATACCTGCAAATATTCGTGAAAAAGACTCCAAAATGCATTGTGTAAAATTTGGGGACTCAATTCTCCCTGTTTTCAAAAACAACCCCCCGCTCGTAATAAATAAACAAAACCATGGCAACGATTACCACGACCCACTACTTTATTTAAGTGACAAAACACAAAAGCATTACAGAACCGTAGCTTTGAGTCACAGAATGAAAATTAACACGGAACTATTTACTCTATGAAAAGTCACTCATGATCTGACAAATATCAAAATATCTGAACAATATAGGAAGTAGTAATAATCAAATACATTACTTATCTGAACTTCATCGACTAATTACACTCATACTCAGACGTTACAATTTTTTATAAATCATCTGTTGATGCCACAGATTTAACATCTCTAGAGGGAATGTAAACAACAAAATGCACAGGTCGCTGACCAGCCAACATGTAACGGAAATTTTGACAGCTTGAGGGCATTAACAGTGGCGTACGAGTTTATATTAAAATTGGATGTTCATTAATAGATTCAATTATTACTGTGATGTTACAAACTGGTACAATTATTATTAGTATTTAGCTATACTTAGAGAGTTACTCTTATTATAATTTGATTGTAATAGTTGATCATTTATTATTACTATGAAGTGTTTCCCCATATTTCACGCTACTGAAAACCAAAACAAAACCTATACTAACCTATTATAAGTGGTGTTCACCGATTCGTCGCTATTGCAGCAAACTATGCACTTTTTATTTCGTCCCATCATACAATTGTGACAACATTGTTCATAAATAATTTAATTCACACCACAAATAGTCACAAAGTCACTCAAATATACACTAAAACAACAAAAATCTCAATATACGCAATAACCACAACTACAATGACAGCCACATGACAGCTTTAGGGGATGCCGATTGTAGGTTGCCAGATTTACGACATATTAGAAATTATTGCGACATTCTGCTATGAAATTTACCATTTTTGAGATTTTGTTAAATGAATACAAATTATCTGTAAATCAGTTACATTGCAAGTATATTGAAATGTATAGTTAAATACCCAGTTAAATACTTTGCGGAACATGTGTTCAAACTGCGGAAACTGCCAGATTTTGAAGAAACTGAAAGGTCCTTAAGCGGACGAAGAAGAGTGGCAATAGCACTATAGATGTTGGCTGGCCAATATTCAAATTAGGCTCCCTCTAGAGATGTTAACTCTGTGGTTGATGCCGTCAATGTCCATCTTCAGTCACGTGACTACTAAAGGTGCGTTCTAACGTCTGGCAGCCAGGAGCGCGTTCCGGATCACCACAAACTATACAAAATGTCGTTCCGATCCGGCGGATTGACAAAGTCCTTTTTCATTCACGAATTTAATTTTCGCGCATCTAAACAAACTCGAGCTGTGCCGTCTGTCTTTTTGACGACGACCAACGGCGAGATATGAACGGTTTTGGCTCTTTCTACGATTCCCCCATCAACCATCTCTAAAATTTGTGCTTTAACCTCATCCCGGTAAATGAAAGGAATAGGGTACTTGCAGAGGTCGTGAAATCGTCTCGGGAGTAGACATAGCGTAAAGAAAACCATATCAAGAAGCAGTAGGAAACAAAAAACATGATTTTACTGACGGCCAAAAAAAAATATTTGCAAAATAAAATAGGGATATATTCAAATTTGTCCACGTGACTTAAAACAAGGGCTGACGTCACAGCTATCTGATCGATATCGACAATCGATACTGCTACAGCGCAGGTCAGTGAGATTCAACTGCAAATTAGAGATGATCAGAATTCTTTAACAATGCGACTCAATTTATTGATACTTAAACATATTTGAAACAGGCAATTAACCCACTAGCATTTTCGTTGCAATACATTTTTATATCTGATAGGTATCACAGTTCATCCTGTTTGTGACCGAGATTCGGAACTAATCGAAGCCATCATTTTATTTCGGCGCATCCCATTATGAATGAATCCAAAGATAGAATCTAATTCAAGCCCATCCCTACAAAGTGAGTTAGTAATCTAGCCTAACTTTTATTCTTTTGACTTTTGTATACTTTTGTGTGTGACTGTGTTTTGTGGTTATAATGATCAATGTCAAAATGTTAGGTTAGCACTGGCTATCGATATCGAATATCAATACCTTACATCCCATCACTATAGGATATGACTGACGTCAGAGGTTGTTTGCGTGGCATTTTCCGGCATTTGAAATAATTTTTGGAATATCTCTCACAGCCGATTCCAAAAAACCAAACAAGTGATTTTGTCATATTTACTAGGCTCTAAGGAACGCGTAAACGACATCATATTTTTTTCTGCAAGTACCCTATTGGGTATGATGCGCAATTAAATGGCACTTCATCAATCATCTCAACGTCATGAATGTAGGACTTGATTTCCCCGAAAATATCTCTGGATAACTATGCGATAGATTGCACAGCTGCTTTTTCGTCTTGCCACAAGCGTTCGCGGTTTCCGCGACGCGACGTCGCGAACTTCGTCACTTGAGTATTGGAGACGATACTGTCTATCGACCCGCATATTTGTACGAGGTTCTTCATTCCTCGAAATACCCTTGATGAACTCATTCGCCTTTGATTCAGGCTCAAACTCAACAGTATACTCTCGCCCGTCATGATTAAAACGTACAACGTTGTCCCAAAACATATATCGCCCTCTATCTGATGTAACCAATCGCATCCCAGCAAAAGGTCACAATTAAGATTCGGAATAACCAAACATTTAACGTAGCATGTAAATTTAATTTTTCCGACCACAATCGCGGCAGTAATATCTGTAGTTTAACCCGTTGCCTCTTTCCGCCAATAGCACCCGCAATGCTGACATTTGTCGTAGGAATCGTCGGGATATTGTTATCACAACAAATCTTGTTGTAGAAATCCTCTGAAATAGCGGATATTTCACTGCCGCTATCAACGAGTGCCATCACCTGATGATTCAAAAGGTTTATTTCAATAAGCGGTGAAAAAACCTCGGTATCCCCATTCTCTGTACCGGAGTCGCTAGAAATCAGCTCATCGATGTCCTCATTGAATTTTGTAATATACCGGACCCGATTTCCGGAATCCGTTGTCTGCGCGTCCGACGCCTCACCGCGTCTCCAATTGTTACTATTATCGCAAGCGTTACGGTACCCGTTGTCTCTAACGCCCGCAACGTCTGTATCGTCAATCCTTTGCCGCTGATCCCTAATATCCCTATTCACGTTCCCCCTGTCCCGGTGGATGCCTGCTCCGTCGCGGCCGCCGTCGAAGTTGTGCTCTACGTACCTGCCTTCGCGCCCGCGCGCCACGTCCTGGTCACGTGCATGATGACGTAACCCATTTCTGCGCCGCGGCGCTGTTTCCACGTCTTCTAGGTACGTTTCGTCCATGTCCCGCAGATATTAATCGACTTCCTCGAAGGTATCCTCTCGTTATGATACCTCGCTGTATCTCGGCTGAGAAATGCTTGCTCAACATCCGGATTAGCTTTCCTTCCGGAATGCGTTCGCTCAGGAAGCTAGTAGCCAGTGTGGCGATTCTGTAACTTTCGCTATAGTAACGAAAGCAGACGAAAGCGAAGCTAATCATTTACGAAACCGATTTTTGACGGCATTCCATAACCAACGTTTAACGCTTCGTTACGCTTTCGGCATGGAGCTCGATGACTTACGAGCATTCACGAGTTGGCTTAAATATCTCTGGATGAGACTCTGCGAAATCCAGCAATGCCGACCATTGCGAAGGATTAGTTTTTTCTCTTCGATTCATTGATTGTTAATTGAGTATACAAATAAATTTAAGCAAATTGTCACTTTGACACACAGCAATAATAACGTCAAAACTTGACAAACGGGATCCAAAATCTTTCGCTATCGGTTATAACGTTCATCTGCGTTCGTTATATCCGAGTCGGAACGAAGACATTTATGGAATACCGAAACGAGCCAAAGCATTGGAAGAATGTCGCTATCGCTTCTCTTAGAAATACAGAATCGCTACACTGATTGACGAGATCAATGAAGTACTCTAACCAACTGCCCCCCGGTTCGTAATGGCCTTAGTTCAATAATAAAAATAGATCCCTCTGCTTGCCAACCCCCCAGAATCTGGCAATAAATAAATGTTCGAATGCGCTAAAAGAGGTAAAGCTTTGTTCTTTTATCGCAGCCCAGTCAGCAGCCGTACCCTTTAAACATGGGACTGTCGAACTAATCTTATAACTTTCCGGCACGCCACTGTCAATCAGTGGCGTATATAGAAATCAATTTCGGGGCGATATATACGCCACTGCTGCCAATCAATATTCTTTTGAGTTTTTTCAGGAATGTCATAGGGTGAGACCTGCCCTGCGGATTGAAAGAAAGAGTCGCACCCCCCAAATCTTTGAAGTTGCTAATACACGACTTCGCGTCTTTTTCTTTTTGGTCATGGACAGAGAGTGACAGTGCCTCCACGGACTTTTGCAAATTGAGCATTCCCGCCGCCAGTTGGGTTAGAATGCTATTTAACTCAGGGGTTGCACCTTCTTGGTTTGACATGGTCTTAGAAGTACTTTTGCCGCGCGTTTTCAACAAGATATCTATAAGCATGGCCGACTCTACACTAGGCCGGAGCCTTAGATGTGGCAACGTGGCTTAGGTGTCAAATAGTTGGCCTATAGTTTCAGAATAATTATTACATTTTATGTGTATTAGAGTTCATCTGGGTTAATAAATTAAGGAAAATACTTTTTAGAACTACTACTACTAATACCACTTACATCTGATGTCTGTTTCATCACAGTCAGACACTACAAAATAAAAATAAACGCAACCTGTTTCCTGCTGCCACTTCCACTTCCACTTAAATGAACACTCAATTTACTTTGTAAATTGTCACTTGCTAGAAAAATTCACTATTAGGTCACTGTGAAGCCATTCTTGCTGGTCTTGATTCCCTTCCACTTCAAATCTTTTCGTAGGTATGCCCCAGATGCATGCCCAGATGAGTTCTATTAACTGTATTTTTCTGTGATATTTCGGAGGTCCAGAAAACATTATAGGTACCACAATATGCTTTAAAATAGGTCTTATCCTTTGAAATGTTTGTAAATTATTGTCTTTATCCTTATAAATATAACCAGCCCTTCCGAGGAATACCTTTCACCCACTTTTGTTTATGTCCTTTATTGGATGCACAATTGCTAGTGCAACCTGGTACTACACACTTTGCAGACATCTTTTTATCTTTATAGTTTCATTTGTGCAGGTAAATAAGTAGAAACACATTAAAAATCACCTTGAAACGTTCTTTTTACTCTGGAATAAGGTTATGTTGGGCCATGGTTTGGTATGTCCTCTACTGGGCTGCAACCTGGTACTACACGCTTTGCAGGCATCTTGTTATCTTTATAGTTTCGTTTGTGCAGGTAAATAAGTAGAAACACATTAAAAATCACGTTGCAACATTCTTTTTACTCTGGAATAAGGTTATGTTGGGCCATGGTTTGGTATGTTCCTACTGGGCTGCAACCTGGTACTACACGCTTTGCAGGCATCTTGTTATCTTTATAGTTTCGTTTGTGCAGGTAAATAATTATAAACACATTAATAATCACCTTCCAACCATATTTTCTGCTCTTTAAGAATACACATGACATAACAACAAATAAAAACTCGGCCCTCTGATTCAGTGTTGCCATATTTCATGCTCCGGCCTAGCGAGTAAAGTCGACCGTGCCTGCGGCCATGATTAAATTAATGGTCTGTGAAGAGAAGTTTGGTTGTTTGGTGCAGTGTGCCGCTGTTTTGTGGTGTGCCGTGGCTGACGTTCTGACGTAGTGTGCCTGGAGCACAGACCACCTAATTCTGTCTGTAGACGAATCTGTCAAGGGTAGAATAATCTTTGGTATAAGCTTTGGTACGTCAAAAACGGTAAAGAACGTCAAAATTTGCGTCAAGTCAAAAACTCAAAATTTTAGGTTATCAATTTTTAATCCGTATCAGATTTGTTGCGTTGAGTTTAAAATAAACAGAATGTAAATGCAATCTTATCGCACAATTTAAAATTTGCAAAATATAACGACTCTTTTCGTCTAGATTTTATGGTGCATATTTGATGATAGTGCGTTTGTTTCATAACAATAATGTCTTTTACTGTTTCAAAGATTACCCAGTTTCCACAGAAAACACTCCAATTCACTCCTCCATATGATAGTAACGAAGTTTTACAACCAGGTAAGTGATACCTTTTGAAAATTAACTGAAATCAATCAATCCTTGTTATGAATGTTAAAAGTTAATTTTCCTGAATACATTCAGTAATCTACATACCTAAACAATATAAAGTGGACTGGGACAGGCACGTATCCAGGATTTGGTTTTGGGGGTGGGGGCCCAGATTATGGGTGTCACTTGGTTCACCTTTCTGGGGGTCCAGACTAGAGTTGCCACCTTAAGTTTGCCGGGCAGGAGAGGGGCTGTGCAAATTTGTGGATTCCATTTTTTAGATAGCATTTTATAACGTTTCGGGGGGGTGTCCGGACCCCCTGGACCCCCCCTCTCAATATGTGTCTGGACTGGGAAGATCTGGGTATTCCTTAATCTAAAATAAAAATAAATCCTCTGGCTTATGTCAGACATCTGAGAAGCAATCTCATACGTTCATTTGGGGAAGCTCATATCACTATCATTGCCCTCTATAATCCAAGAGCATTCCTGTGACATGTGGATTTCTTTGTGGTTGGTTACCAAGTTTCCTGCAGGGATTGTTCTTGGCTTCAACATTGTTTCTGCATTGTGTTTTGCACAATGAACTTGACTCATAGTTTCATGGATGATACTACTTTACATGCAAGCATCAATAATAATACACCAATTTATGTGGCAGAAGAAAAATAAGTTTAAATTCAATGCTTTTAAG
This sequence comes from Callosobruchus maculatus, assembly GCA_951848785.1. NCBI lineage: Eukaryota > Metazoa > Arthropoda > Insecta > Coleoptera > Chrysomelidae > Callosobruchus > Callosobruchus maculatus. The sequence goes on from CATOUR010000035.1 coordinate 2,066,051, forward strand.
ACCATTCTGACAATAAGTTCCCAAATCATCCAACCAATTTTGACGAACCACCAGAAAAATCACAAATTCAAGCCTGTAGGACTAAATATTGAATCAAGATCTTTTTTCACTCTTGACTCCACCTTTAATATTCGAAGCTCTAACCGAACATACAAAGATCCTAGAAGAACTAGTTCTACTTTTCATTTGCAGAAAGGAGGGATATATTAAATAAAATTCTTTTTTGCTCTTCTAAAAACCACTATGCCCTCCATCCATGATGTAAATTATACAGAGTGTGATGAAGGAAAGTAGTTCTATTGTAAATGTAATTAAAATTGTATTCAAACATGTTTTGGATAATTTAAACATTAAGCTAGTAAGCATTAGGCCAGCAATGATCTGTTATCCCTTATGTTTTAAAGCAAAGATCCTAATACAATAGGCAAGTAGAAATTTTTACATAAGGAAATTTGATATTCATACTAAGAAAAATTCAGAGAAGCTCATGGAGGTTGGGTTGGGAATTTGGGTTGTTTATAGCTGCTGTATAATCTTTTTAATTAGAGTAGTATTCACAGAGTATGAAGATTATTGATAGTAATATACATCTGATTTACAATATTTCATATCCTCATCAGATGTCATATATGAATTCCTCATGAGACTGTATAGTTTATGACATCTGTGTCATCTATATTGAAGCATACACTGGTTTTAGAGTATTCGTTCGTTAGACAACCAAATGAATGATCATTCCGTTCCTTTTACAATCTGTGTTGTCTGCAGGGTAGAAAGTAGAAAGTATATGAATGAATTCAAAGTTAGCCATCAGCTATCAAACCAGGCATTTATCCAGGATTTGGTTTTGGGGGGTCGACCTTTTGGGGGACCAGACTAGAGTTGCCACCTTAACTTTGTGGGTGGGGGGGTGCAAATTTGTGGATTCCATTTTTTAGACGGCATTTTATTACGTTTTGGGGGTCCGGACTCCCTGAACACCCCCCCCTAAATATGTGCCTGTATTGAACGTAAGGTGTGCACTGCATTACATACCTATCATGTATGAATTCACATTATCTAAATATAATTCATGTTTCTAGGTATCAGTAAGTTTTGGAACATAAATAATAGTATCCTTATGTGCTTTTTTAATGTTGAATAATACATGCTAGGAATATGTAATCACAGTTGAGCCTTATTTTTATTGATGCTCTTCAAAAATATAGATTTTCAAAATCCTTAATTGTCTCTTATCTCCCATAAATACACACCTGCTTTACGATACTTTTCAATAATATTCAATAGTGACGAGACGTCTGGCAAACTGGCATACATTCGCTTTCACAGTGGATAGAACAAGTTGGTTGGTTCAGCTGGTAGTTGGGCGAATGATTTTATTCAAATGAATTAAATTGATAGTTGCAATCATTCATTCAGAAGTTATTCGATGGCCTATTTCATTCTATAGTTCCCATCACTAGTCTGGAGTACCTTTGCCTTTATGTCATAGTTTGTCAGTCAGTTTGTCATTCTGTTGGCCTAGTGACCCAGAAACCAGACAATGTTGTAGAGAAAAAAGAAAAGAAATAAAAATAAGAGAGGAAGGGAGAAGAAGAGCAAAGAGAGAAGTGCAACTGTTAAAATAGGCATTAAAATAACTAGGGTAATTTTGATGGTCTAAAACAATTTTGTTGGAATCAGATGTTGCTAAAAAGGGAATTTATATGATCTAAAATTCCAGGACTTCATTTTGCTTACAGTGCAAACTGCAGCCTGGAATGTTGTGAACTTGCTTGACTGTGTAGTCCACTAAGTCATATAGCAAAGGGTTGCTATGCAATTCCGCTTGTTCATAGTGCTGCTGCACCTTTGTTTTGATATAGTCCTTTAAGGGCCAGTTTCTCAATGTCCAGTTAAAAATGTCAGATAGGTAGCTGCCAGTTAGTGTTTCTATGGATACAATTGTCAGATAAGACTTACATTAATTCGTAAGTTTAACCTTCAATTGTTTAAACAATTTATCTAACAGTTAACTGTTAACTTCCAGATAAATATCTATCTGAACATTGAGAAACCAGCCCTTAGTAAGGAATATCAAGATCTTTATGCAGGGTCTTGCTTGAAATATACCAAGGGGTATTTGTAATAGTTCTCAGGATCTTGCTTTGGAGAACCTGCAAAGCTCACATGTATGTCTTGCTAGAAAACACCAAGTCACACATACATAAGTAATGACAGGTCTAATACCTTATTTATTTATTCCATACACCACCAACAGTGTCTACCATTTACTGGTGGGTCAATGCAGGAAATAAGACAAGAAACTAACATAATAATAAACACTAACTACTAAAATCGCATTTTACATAACCGCTTAATATTTGACAATGTAGTATTAAATATGTCTAGAGAATTTTATTAACCAGATTTAATTTTGAAGTTCTACATAGCAAAGGTAAAGCTGTTGAAATATAATTTGGAATTTTGCTTTTAACATCTCAGTAGGATTTTGCCATGTCATACCCTTGTCTAGGTTGATACCAAGGTACTTGATGGAAGAGCTCCACGACGCTTTTTGGTATGTTAGATATCCTGCATTTCAGAATGGTTGATTTTGATGAGCCACCAATCCGCCCATGCTAGTACTTCTTCCACCACTGTCTGTAGCATCTCATGGACTAAGTTAGTAGGCCATGACTGGGTAACTAGTGTCTTGTCAGGAAACTTGTGCTTGCTGTAATATGTACTATGATACCATGCATATTGCACAAAGTGAAATGCTGTATTTGCAAGAAGCCATTCAAAAACTGTTGTTCAATTATAATACTATAATAATATAAATAAATGTGATCACTTAGGCACTTAAAATGTAAAATCACATACATTTTTTAGAGGCTCTTAGGACTTTTATTGTACTTATTTTGGGGCCTGGTGCATTTTATATAAAGCCCAGATAAGATTGGCCTGGAATATTGCTCACATATCTGCGAAGCTGCTGTCCCTACTACCCTCACCATACTCGATGTAGAGAAAGACAATTCAACTAATTGGTGCAACCTCTGCAGCCGCCTTCTCACCGGCGTGCGGTTGGGGGTCTTCTAACTCTTCTACCGATATTCAAACAGAGCTATCCTCTATCGTTCCGCCGCTCACTGATCATATTAGATTTATCTGCGGGACTGCTGCATCTCATCCTAAGGCGACTGTTCTTCATACTTCAAAAATCGTGCGGTATGACCGCACCTTTATTCCCGGGGTGTCCAAGGCTTGGAATGGACTACCAGGAGATGTATTTGTTGGGCTTGTGGGTGTTGGCCTATTCAAGTCCGACATCAACAAACTTCCCCTAACATAATAACCTTTTCAGTATCCACAGTACTCTGGTATTTAGGATTTGCCTTCGCGATCTGCCCAGTTATAAAAAAAAAATCATTTAGGTGTGAGAAAAACGACCACTTCCCCTCCCTTGGCATTCCTGGCAACGTGCCTGCTAGTTCCTATAGAATAACTTTTCAAAATCATCTTGAAATCCACTTTTCTTTACAATAAATATACAATCCATAACATTTTGATTGATATGATATCTCTAATTTTCTTCAGGCAAACAAGTAGTACTAGTCTGCACTGTTTATAGAGCAATTTCATTATGTCATGGCATGACGTCATGATCAGCTGATTCCGGGCAAACAAACCAATCTGTGTCGTTTGAACAGCATTGCTTTTTCAATGTTTATCTTATTTTTACACTGTTTCATCACCTTTGCGTTAAAATTGATAGTATTAGGCCTAAGGTCATCTTCAACGCCAAACTGATTGTGTTTTACATCTGTGAATAAAACCACGGATTTTGTGACAGCATGCAGTGCTGCCAACACTGTTGCTGATATACGGTTTGGCGGTTTTCGCAAGATCTATTTAATTAGTATTTTTTTGGGCCTTTTGATAGTAAAACTCTCAATTTGATTGCGAATTTTTATTTAGAAAATGTTTAATAATAAACAGAGACGGGTGTGCAACATGCATGACATACATCATATGATTTTATGGTTGGCACCACTGAATTTGACGTCAAACTTGACCACAAATTAGAGCAGGTTCTAAATGCGTGAAGAAATCCAGAAAGAAATCCATTGACTTATTTGACGTCAAATTTCTGTTTTACATTTCACGAATTTGATCACGAACTGAATCCACGAATAAAACCATGAATTTGTTGTTGATGTAAAACGGGTATTACACTCTGAAATAACCCATATGTTTAACAAAAATAGAAACAAGTTAACTGATGAGTGATGATTAAACTAAGTGCAAGTAAGAACCAGAGGACAACTGCATCTTTCATGTTTTTGAATTTGTGAATAAACGTTTTTCTTTGCTGTTTTCAATATTCATTCAAGTTTCCATTATGTATCATTTCATTTCAGTTTTTTAATAACTGATCTGTTTACCTACTAAAATAGACAAAGACAACACAACAGGAACAACAGTTATGGCAAGAATGTTCAAACAACTGTTAAAAATACAAAAAAAATCTTACACGATGATTTCCTACCAATAATCTTTGTTTGCCTAGAATTAGCTGTTCGGATTGGTTGAGGTTATGGTCGTGGAATTACTCTATACATTTGAAAAGACAGTAAAATACATTTTTCAGCATGGCCAGTACTTGGGGGCATATTGTCTGAAGCAAAATACATCTGGCATGCAAAAGGACCCTGCTTAGAAGTGAGGAGTGCTAAATCTGGATTCAAAGTAGGTGCCTGGACATTCGGATGTATCGTGAGAGATTCAAGTACCAAAATTGTTTGTGTTGAAGAAATTGACACATCAAACGGCCATTTACCTTTGCTGGCTGTTGGACTTGACTCTACAATCAGCGGAGGTATGATCTGTATCTTTGATGCAGGCAGTTCCAGAGTCATCAGAGCCATTCATGTCAAAGGACGCATCAGTAGTATGCACGTCGTAGATTCAGCTTTGGAGGTGTTAAATTTACCGGGATCTCTGCGATGTTTCGACGGAATTTTAGCTATAGGCACTTTGGGTGGTGATGTTTTGCTCATAGACATCTGCAGGCAGATATGTATAGATCCAGAGCAATTTAGGGATGAGGTTTCTCCTTGTCAGATTGAAATCATCCCGCCTCATAAAATTACTAAAGTTGAGCAATACAAAGAGCGCTGTATTAAAGAGGGTAACCATCTAGCTATACATTTGAATATTGTGCTTGACAGTAAAACCGAACATTTTACTTTGAAAGGTCCACAGAATGAAAACAAACTGTTCGTCAACAAAGAAGAGGTATCCGTTAGTAAACTATACTATTGTTCACAACTAACATCTTTTTTAGTTGGCTTTAATTTCGGTGCATTCCAACTTTGGGATCTAACTACTTTGACCTTAGTGTACACATCTCCAGTGTGTGAAGATCATCTACCTATTACTCAGTTTGCTTTGCTAGAGCCTACAGATGATCCAAGAGCTTTTTGTTATTTGTGGGTTTCATACAGCAACATTGAGTTATTTCAAGGAGGCTTACCTTTTGCTGTGATGTATTCCTTCTGCTATGGTTCTAAAGAACATCATGAGGGTTATGGATACTTGTACCAGAATTTTCAGTTTTGCACCGTTCGATTCCAAATTGAATTAGGAGCTCTCAATGCTAACAACAAGGTAAAAGGGGGGTATTGTTTGGATTTTGAACCTGTTTATAGACAACCGAATAATAAGGAATATTTCACCAAATCGGCAAGTGATGTGTTGGCGTTAACAAAAATATCATGGACAGTATGGTTTGAAAGAGGTGAAACACAAACCAATATGTTAGTGTTTGATTTGAACCAATGGTATAAAGAGCAAATGCCCACTTTTTCAAGCTGGAGAGAAAGCTCCAATTACATATTGAAAGCGAGTATTACGGACCTAATTTCGATGACTAGTCAGAAACCATCACCCTTATTAGACGTCAAAATCATCACCAAATCGCTGAACCAATTTCTTGGAGTGCAAAAACTTGAAGAGCATTTTTTCCCAACTGCACTTTCTTTCGATGTTTATGTGTTGCGGGAAAATGATGTAATCATTGTGCATAATGACAGTTTGCAAAAAGCATTGCTTTCCCGCATAGAATCCGCGGGACCTCTGTGTCTCGTTAGACCAAATGACGTCTACCAGCAAATCATACATCTTGGTCTGACACCACTGTTTGTGGACCTACAGGTTAATACATCTACATCTATTGAATCACAGAGGGAGATCATACTGGATGTAGGACTTGAGCACCATTTGACCGGCTGGCTGTGCAAGTGCGCATCGGAATGGGCTAATGGTAGTTTTTGCTCAGCTGGATGTTCTTTGGACTTTCTACTCAATTGGGCATTTTATAGAGCCGTCACTCTTAAAACAACCTGCGACAAGTATTGCAAGAGTCTTTTTGATTACTCGCAATTACCTCTGGATAGTAACACAAGTATTTTGCTGAACAGTTGCACCAGACAGATCAACAATTTGTGCACTTTTTATGCTTTTGTCCTTGGAAAATTGCAAAACTACCTGACACTTCCTGACGTTGTTGAAGAACAAGCCTCAAGTTTAAATATGGTTTCAATTTATTTTGAAGTTCTCGTATGGATGGTGAACGTAGGACTGTTGCCTGAGTGCCACCAGTCAATGTATCCACATGTAGACACGACAGAAAAGATTAAAGCACCATATCCTGTAGCTGAGTTATCAAAGTACTACAATGAAAGACGGGCTCAGTTGCGATTACTGAGCAAAGACACGTTTGCTAGTTCTGATCAATTGCTATTTATAGATAACCTGATTAGCATAAAATGTGGCTCTGAACAGCTTCAGAAGCAGTGGCAAGACGATAGGGGTAGTGGACTTTACCCTCCACCTTCTCTACAATCTCTGTTGAGGAGTTACTTGGTGCCAGAAACTAATTTGCTCTATAAACACACATTGGTCATTTATGTATTTTTGGACCTAGCCATGACGTTGGATCAGACGAAATATTCAGGTGTTATAACACATTTGATAAAGTTTCCTGCTGTCTTCAAAGTACCGCCGAGTTTGATAAAAATCACCCAGGCTTTCTGGCAACTGGACCATGGTGAGTTTGCTTCAGCGATGGAATTGATGTTGGACCCCCAGATATCGAACAATGATTTGCAACCTTGGCAACATAATATTGCTATGAGAGCATTGCTGTTGCAAGATCAAAAAAACTTGGCGCTATTCTATATGCAAGTCAGGAAGCCACCTATTAATAATGAGAAGGATATCTTGACGGCGATTAGTCTTTTCGTGGCGAATAATATGTTGGATGAAGCGTTTTATTTTAAAAACCAACATAACAGTGCGAATGTGCAAATGCTGCTTCAGCACCTTTTTCAGGAATGCAATAAAAATGGAACTTTACGGAATATTTTGTATAAACATTTGAACAGCGAAGAGGAAAAAGTCTTTTTCGAATATCTGAAGTCGGTTAACAACCCGAATTTTGAAGACCTCCAAGTGTTCTATTATTTATTGAGAGCTAGATTCATAGAAGCTTTCGACGTCCATACGAACATCAAGAAGAGGAATCCGGACTCGTTGGGTTTAACGGGTCAGAAAAATGCATCTGTGAGTGACCACGTAGTTCGAATCTTCAAAAAACATTTGCCGGACGTTAGCAAAAACCTTGTTGATTATGTTCGCAAAGAAAGATCTTCGGTATGGACAAAACTAGCTAGACCCACACCTTTGTCTGTATTCGTCCATGATAATAATGAACAAGTCCAATATAAATCAACAGTGATTCATGCGGCACTATCAAAAGCTAAAGGTACATTTAAGGACGATAAACTTAATCTAACTACAGAAGAAACGCCGTTTTTGAGAACCCCTACCGCACTTAGAAGGAAGACTAAGCTCGCCACTACTGTAGTCACTCCTCACGTTATTGACCACGAAGAAGAATGCCACAGCCCTGCTAAACGGCTGAAGCTGTCACCAAGGCGATCTAACCTCAGCTCTGTACAAAATCAAAGTATGCATTCGAAAATGCTGACGCCTATCGTTAAGCGAAATACTTCTATCGATCAAGAACTTCGATTGGACGCCACGCCTCATAGCATTTTGAAAGTGAAAAGTCAAGAAGATGCCCTATCTCAGACTTTTGATGATGTCCCGAGATCTGACGATTCTAGAATAATACCTATAAACTCACGAATATCCGTACAGAATACGCCGAAAAAAATTCACGTCCAGTTCGATGACGCGAGTAGATTCTCTACATCACTTAGTAGCTTGAGTAACCCTCTATCTGACAGTCCTGGTATGGAGTCCGTTATTTGTATAGAAGATAAATTGATAAAAGAAGCAGAACAGAGGAGACTCTCTTCGATCTCTTCCAAAGATGTAAGTCTGATGGTTTCCTCTAATGAATCCAGCTGCAGTGACACTTATTATTCCCCAAGCTCTTCTTTGGAAGAAAATGTTAACAAATACCGGAAAACTGTAATTGAAGATCCTGGACCCATTATAATAGAACAAGTAGAAAGCAGAAGTGTGGATGCTGAAAAGGATCTGGAATCTGCAAACAAGGAGTCTATATCTATTCCAGTAGAACATGAGGTAAATAAAGAAGACATAGGAGCCAACGAAAGCAAAACATTACTGCATTCACCCAGGGCACGGCGGAGTTATAAAAGACCTAAAGATGACTCGCCTTCTCTTGAACCAAGAAGGACTAGAGCATCATCCATAGAAAAATCTCATGTTGAATCACCTTCACCTAAACCTAGGAGGACAAGAGCTTCTTCGGTTGAGAAGTGTCCTAAAACAGCATCTCCGATAATGAACGCATCGATCAATATATCGTCTGAATCTTCATCGGCTTCTGTTTCTGAATCACCCAAACAATCCCCCAGACTTCTGCAAAAGATTAATAGGAGGAGACCTCTGAGCCGACAAGTTCTGGAGCATAACGCATTCTCTGCGCTACATTCTTCCAAAATAGAATCAAAAGAAGTCACATTCAAGAAAAAAGAAACAACGGTGATCACAGAAACATCCGTAGATTCTACTAAAATCATTTCGATAGAATCTGATTTTCTGTCTGATATAACCTTAGAAGATCGGAGTAGTTCCAGATTAGTAGATCTGGCCACTGAAGAAAAACGGATAGAACGCGTAGGGGAGGATTCTGGGAAAAATGATTCTTTTTTGTCTGAATTGGCCGACGAATGGCTTAAAGATAAAAGAGTTAGTGAAACCGGTACTGCTGAACCAGAAGGAGTTAAGAATAAAGTCGATATTGAAGGAGACGAAGTTTGTGAAGAGAAAGAAATGTCTGCTGTGGATCAAGATTGGAGTGGAGGGATTGAACCGAGCAAAAGTGACGCAAATTCCGAGTCCTCAGGTGAAAAAGAATGTTTGGTAAATGTTACACAAGAAACAAAACCATCTCAGTTGATGGCCGATTTGGAAGAATTTATTGTTCCGAGGACATCTGACGAGCATACTCCGATGGAAGTAGATGAAGATAAGCCGGCATTTATTTCGATGGTAGCAACAGAGGCAATGAATTATATTATCAAAAAGAGAAAAGAAAAAGAATCGAGAGAAACATCCAAAATAAGCAAACAAGATACACTTGAGAAAAATGAAGATGTAAAAAAGACACCAGAGCAAAGAGTTAAGATAGCCGAAGAAGCTGCGTCTGTTGAAACTGTGGAGATAAGGCCGGTGTGCGACAACACCTGTTATACATTATCGGAATTTGATAAAGCTTTCTTAAAATCGGAAGTGTACACGGACTTGACAAGTGGCTCAGATGTTGGAGAAGACAGTCGTGACAGGCTAGAAGTTGTGTTTGAAACGAACATAGGTAATATTGCTCAAAATGATCCTTTAGAGGTGTATTTGAAGAGTACCGAGGCTGGTAACAAAGAACCTATAGAGGAAGCTCTGAATAAAGCTTTCGTAGATATCAAAGAGTCCGAGGTTTATCAGGAACTATCAAGTGATTCAGAAGACATACAAAACCCATTGAGTGAATCGAGGAGCGTGGGTGATGCATTTAATGAACTAGAAGATGCTGTATTTGAATCAGTATTAGAATCTGCACCTCCTGAAGACGTTTTTGTTACTAAGAAGGTAGGATACGTAGATAACGATGTTATCTCCATAAGCGATGAAAATGAAGACAACAGTTCTAGAACAACTTCAACGTCTGAGTCTAATAGTAGTGAGTATTCAGAAAATGACGTTAAATCTGTAGATGCCACGGAGTCAGAACCGGCCGAAGAAAACTCTTTAAAGCCTGATAAAACTATTGCGAATGATGAGAAGATGAACTCGTCGCCAGTGCAGTCAATCTTACCTCAAAACACTGAAGACCTAAAGATGGAAGCTGAATCAAAATTGGACCACGAAGAACATGAAGAACATCGTAAATATGTGGCAGATGAGGGAAGTAAATCAACTTCTGAAACGGAGGTATATGCAAATATGGAATGTCATCTCACAGATGTTTCTAATTTTAAAGACACAAATGCGATGGCGAAACAAACTAAAACCAAACATTCCAAGTCTGCTAAAGATACAGATGCCAAAATGTTGAAAGAAACTACTACCCTAGTGAAGGAACATTCCAAAGGAATTACTGAGCTGGGTCAATCACTTACTACTACAGAATTGTTGGGGCAAACCGATATTGCGGATAATAATGCTGCAGATGAAGGAACTGTAACTCTATCGAAAGCTCATAAATTGAAAAGTAGACTGGATGAGCACACATCCTCTTCGGATACAACGGACGGTGATGCTGTGAAAGAACTGTTAGTTACTGCGGAAGTGCATTCACCTAGTTCCAAAAAAAAGACAGAGGTACCATTGCTGAAACGAGTAACTAGGAGAAATAGTGCATTATTAGCACGATCAGAGATGGATCCCAAAGAACTCCCATCTACCTCAAAGCAATCAGATGTGCAGAAAGAGAAGAAACCTGCATCGAGAAGCAGAAGAAGTGCTAGCTTTTCCGAAGGCCAAACAAACCCTAGGAGATTGGTAAGACGCAATAGTGTGGACACAACGGACATTCAAAGCGCGAGGAAAGGGAAGAGGAGGACAGTCTCTATTGACGAGCTGCCTGTTATAGCTGAAGATGTTGAGGTAAGAATTAAAGATTGATTTTACTAATAGATAATATGTTGTCTTGTATTAAAATATTAACGTGTCATTCGAACTCGGATACCGTAGCATTTTTTTGTTGAAAAGTCGATTGGAGGGGAAAGAAAAATATTTCGTTAGTAAATTTTGCCCAGTAGTCCATTGAGAAAGGAGTGAGGTTTTGTGTTTAAATTTTTTATTCTTTTCCCATAGGCGCGGTGAGGAATTTTTAATTTTGCAGTTCATGAACGTTTTAAACTGAAATCAGAATTCATTCATTGAGGAAAATATAGTTCCTAATTGTTACTTGATCAGCATATTGCAAAACGCGTGACAGGTGGCGGTAATATAACCAAATATCAAGTGCTAGTGGAATTCACTTATAACCTTATAATATTATTCATTTAAAGGGGGTGTGGTTCTAAGCTCGCTTTAATTCCGCTTTCACCTCATTTAATTTGTCAGCCTTAAGTGTTAGATATCCCTCTTGTTTTATAACAAATCGTTTGAAAACTCATGAGCGTGTGATATTTGTTTCGGAAAAACAATATGCAGGGTGTTTTCAACGTTGGGACTTTCGTTTTCAGAAACAACTGCCTTTAAAATGTCAAAGCTAATGTACGATGGAGCAACAGCAGAAGAATAAAAAAAATGTGCAGAAAATTCGAAAGCTGTGAAGTTTTAGGTCCTGTCACATGATTCTTATAGATACGGCTCGAAGTTTTCGCCGCGAGTTTGAAAAGTGCAAATATTTCTTCTTCAGTTTGGACCATTTGTAGATGTCTAGGTCTCCAGCGTGTCCATGGTGAAAGACGTCAAAATAATGTGCGCTGCTACCTACATCTATCCTCTATAGTAAACGGGGTTTCTTCCTTGTTTGTCTGTGTTTCTAATCGCACAGGTACGGAATTAGAAACGAGGATTTCATTTTAGGTCAGTACCTTGATACTCCTAAAAATTTCGGTTATATTATGTTACTGGGAAAAATCACTCCTTTTGGCGAGTACTATGTGCCCTTTGAAGAAAAATCCCAACTTAGGAAACTCCCTGTAGAATCGATTCTTTACATGGTAAACACATATTTTTTCAGTTGGGGAAAACCAAGAGCACAGTAGACCGTTACACTTCAACACGGCGATTAACTCGCAACCAGGCAAATATGTTGAAAAATGCTTCCATACCTGAAGGAAGGGAAATAGAGAAGCTGGAAGAAGCAGAACCCTTCGATCCCATGGATCTTCTCGACAAGGAGCCATTCCAAGGTATTTTGTCACTATAAGAATACGTGTGTATTAGAAAAATAATACACGAATTGCCCGTTTCGCTTAAAGCCTCAGACTTCATAAGGTGCTTTTAACTGAATACTCAAAAGGGATTCCGTGTTGAAACAATGGGCTAGTATCATGGGTCTCAAAACAATGTTAAATCATTGTAACCCCTTAGTGTATACAAAAATAGGTGTATTGATGCATTTCATTACCCCCTGCATCATTTTGTTCACTAGTAATTTCGTTTTAAAGTTTAAAAGAAAGAATTTAAATTTAGCCAATGACAGCGAAAGGCGCCATACGTTAGCAGTGCATTGTTGCCACGATAAATTCCCAAATCGCGGTACTGACCCAATTTTCACGGAACAAACTACTGTTTTATGATCTGTCTGGCGTCAGTTTCATAAGGGGGTGCCCTATGGGTTTCATCCGTTTCACCTTTTGGCTGCGCCACGTGAAAGAAGGTTTTGTGAAAGATTTGTTTTGTGCCGTTGTTGGTTGAAAACACGCTGTCAAATGAAATGAAACCTAACCCTATAATTTTATGAATTGCCTGTCATCGACGCGTCCACTTTCGTCTTTAGTTATTGTGCAGTGAATGGGTGTGTTCAACGGGACCTAGCGGAAAAGCGCTAGCGTGGAAGCGCTTGCAGGCGCTAGGAGTGACCGTTGAACGACTTCCTTTTGACATGATAAAACTGTCATATCAATTTCCATATTTTAATATTTATTATTTGTTTTGTCAAAAACCTAGGCTATAAAATCACAAAACCTGGTATTAAGTTGACACTAAACAAAGGTTAACTACTTCTCTCAGAACTACAAATAACTTTTTTCCAGTTATGTGCTGCTTTGCTAACCAAACAGCGCTTTTTTGAAGCGCTTACCAAGCTGACTGGCGCTTTGTTGACAGCTTGTCGTTCACCGGTTAGTTAGCGCAAAGCGCCCACAAGCGCTGACGTCCGCTAAGTCCCGTTGAACACTACCAATGTTTTTAAGAGGTTGTTACATTTCAGCATTAGTGTGCCTTATCTTTACCTGTGAAACACGAACCGATTATAAACAAAAAGCGAAAAAACAATACACACAACAAATACAGTCTACGACACACAACGCAGATGCACAAAATAGATAGGATGACATGTCAGCTGTCAATAATGGATCACGAGCACAGATCACGAGGCTTAACCTAGATCATGGCCGACACTCCTGCCTAGATCATGGCCGACTCTACTACCCAGATCATGGCCGATGGATCACGGAACACAAGGTGATAAACGTCAGCCATATGTTCGTTCAGATCAGGTAGATCGGCAACACAGCACACGTATCCGTCTTCCGATTGGCTGTTCCCCTATAGGACCGTGACGTCACGGTCCTAGCAAAATTCAAATATTTTCCTCATTTTCTTGGCTTTCCCGTGCTCAAAAAAATCGCGGAAAAATTTGAGAAGGTTCTTATGCCATACTCTATCATATGCAATCATAAAAAAAATTCATGATACTAGTCCATTGAACTTTAGCAACGGAAATTGAAAGTC